>PVIH01004705.1:21410-45143 GCA_004025045.1 Sigmodon hispidus | reverse complement strand
AGAGGAGTGTTCCCCTTGCTCTGCATCCTCTCCAACATAGGCTGTCCTCTGTGCCTTTTATCTTAGCCAATCTAACAGGTGTTAGGTGGTATCTCAAAGTTGTTTTGATTTGAATTTCTCTGATGGCTAAAGATGAAGAGCACTTTTTCAGGTGCCTTTCAGCCATTCATAGTTCCTCTGCTGAGAATTCCCTTTTTAGATCTGTACCCCATTTTTTGATAGGGTTATTCAAGGTTTTGGGCTTTAAATTCTTGAGCTCTTTATATACCTTAGAGATCAGTCCTCTATCCCTTGTAGGGTTGGTAAAAATCTTTTCCCATGCTGTAGGCTGGCATTTTGTCCTATTCACAGTGTCCTTGGTTTTGCAGAAGCTTCCCAGCTTCAGGAGATCCCACTTATTGATTGTTGGTCTTAGTGCCTGTGCCACTGGTGTTATATTTAGGAAGTGGTGGAGTTGGCCCTTTTCTTTTGTAGCTCTTTAAATTTTTTCTTCTATATTTTTAGTGTCTTGATTATTATGTGGTAGACAGATTTTTTTGGGGGTCAATTTATTTGGTGTTATATAAGCTTCTTGTAACTTTATAGTCATTTTCTTCATTAGGTTGGGAAAGTCTTCAATGATTTTGTTGAATACATTATCTGTGCATTTGAGTTACAATTCTTCTCCTTCTCTTCCTATTATTCTCAGGTTAGGTCGTTTCATGGTTTCCCAAATTTGCTGAACATTTTCTGTTATGGCTTTTTTGGATTTGGTGTTTTCTTTCACTGATGTATCTGTTACCACTATTGAGTCTTCCACTCCACAGATTCTCTCTTCCTTCTCTTGAATACTGTTGGTTATGCTTGTATCTGTAGTTCCAGCTCTTTTCTTTAGATTTTCTATTTCTAACTTTGCCTCATTTTGTGTCTTTTTTATTGCTTCTATTTCAATTTCAATATTTAGTTCCTGGAATGTTTCTTTCATTTGTTGGTTTTCCTTTTCTTGTTTTTGTTTTGTTTCCCTTCAAGGATTTGTTTATTTCTTCAATTTTTTTTGTTTGTATTTTTTTCTGTCTCTTTAAGGGAATTTTGATATCTTCTTTCATGGCTTCTGTAATCTTCATAAAGTTGTTTTGAGGTTTTTTTTCCTTCTGTTTCTTCTTCATTGCTATGTTCAAGTCTTGGTGTTGTAGAGCCACCAGTTTCTTCTGGTATTGCCTTGTTGTTCTTTATATAGTTATATGTATTCTTACACTGGCATTTTCCCATTGCTTCAGTTGTTCACACTTATTCAGATCTTAGTCAATTGTGTTTAGAAGGCTTGTATTTCTCCGGTCTGCTCTGAACATGTGGTCTGTATGTTCTCTGACTTTGTTCTGGACATGGTTCTATGTTTCAGTGTTGTCTGTCTGTCATTTATGATGAAGTAGTTTGACCAGACTCTGAATGTGAACCCAGCCACTGGAGAAGGATTCTCAGTAAGGCAGCCCAGCAGCTGAGGTTCTCTTACCTCTGAGTTTGCTCTAGACATAGTTCAGATGGGAGTCCATCTGTCTGAATGTTTTAGTTCTTAAACTATAAAGTCCGTGAAGTTACTGACAATGTTAAACATCTTCATTTCCCTTAATACTCTGTGCAGAGCCATGTAAATAAAAAGATTTGTTTAGCTGATAATTGAAATAGCTTTCCCTTTTTCAAAAAGAAAATGAGTACATGCAATTCACGGTAATATTCTAGTTGGGTTCTTTGGGTAGGTCATGTGACTTTGCAGCATCAGGGATCCTTGCTGATTATTCACTTATTAGATGTTATCAGACTGTTCCAGTCTTATGGCCATGTTTGTTTTAAACTATAGCATTCTGTACTTCATGGCTTACTGGGGAAAGAAATTCAATAAGTCTTGGATAATGATCAGAGATTGGCCATTTTTCACTAAGTGAGCTTTTGTACTGAATTCTGGCCTGTTAGGCCACACTTAACATTTCCATCTCACCTCTAGCCATAAAAATAGAGGATGAAGAAAGTATGGTAATCAGCCAAAGCTATTGCGCTAACTGTGTTTCTTATTGGGAAGCTTCTTTCCTCACCTATTTAAAATACAGGGAAGACTTCCATCTCAAAGTTCTCTATGTGTTGCGTTAGATTCTGTTCTTGAAATTCATGCATCAAAAAGAAGGAATGGACACAGGGAAAGGCAGACAATGGTAACTACTTCCTCAAGGCCAACTGCTTCATGTTTAAGCCTTGAGAATTAACATACCATTGATCAGTACCATAGGGGTACACAGGGTCTGAGAGTTTAGAGTGGATGTTTTTCTCTTACTGGATGCCTATGGGACCTTTTTTATTTTCATAACTCCTGCTGCAATTGTAAGAGATAGTTTGTTGTTTATATCCTCCTCATTCTGAAAACAAGGAACTCAATTCACTAAGGGTAAATCTTGTGCATGAAATCAAATAACACAGCCAGGACATGGTAGATTGGAATCAACCTTAACAAATTCATTTGTGCTTTTCCACCCCATTGTACAATTCTCTGCCTGGTAATAATAATCCTCCATCTTTATTTAAACAACAGCATGATTTTAGTGCATGTCCCTAGAAGTGCCTTGGACTATCTCTAACATTTTAGGCCACCAGAACACTATTTGATGCAATGAAGCATCAAACAGTAAAAACATCAAATAGTAAAAAAAAAACAAAACAAAACCAAAAACTATCTTTTAGTACAAATAATTTATTTCTAGTGAAGTTTTCCACAGAACACCCCAAAATGAATTGGGCTATTGTATTATTTTATACTAATGAGGTGGTTGGACCTTGGTATATTTAGTTTGTGAAATTTCAGATATCCATTTAAACCTTTGTTTGCTAGTAGATTTCAAGTAAAATGTAACCTGGTTGATTCATTCTCATTTACACTCTTTTTCATCTATATACTTTCATTCATTTTATACATGAAAGACATTTTGTTGAATTATTTAATCCTCCCTATCTGTGATCCTCTCTTAAAGATTGTTTCACATCCCTTTTAGTGGAAACAGAACATTTTTGACTTTATGAGCTATTTTTATGTTATTTAATGTTGCAATAGTACCTGGGTTGAGGATGTGATTCAAATGCAATGGAAGATTTGTCTGGCTCATAGTTTTGGAGTTTCTGCCTAAGATTGCTTAGGTTAGTTGCTACTAGGTCTGGAATGAGGAGGTGCACCACTGCAGATATAAGTGGCAGAAGAAGCTGCCAACCTCATGGCTTCCAAGAAGTGAATAGAGAGGAGGAGGCGGCACTATGGTCCCCATTCAAAAGCACCTCTACGGTCAACTTCCTTCTGGTGAGCCCCGCCTATTATAGCTGTATTGCCTCTAATAGTACCACAAGCTGGTGACCAAACCTGTAGCACATGACTTTTAGGGGATATGTAAAACCCAAATTATGAGAACATCTGAGTCTGAGTCTTTCATAGTGAGTAGAAATGTTTTTGTGCTGTGTTCTGGAGTCTGGCGTCTATACTGGTGAATGTCCTTTTGCCCCTTCATTCTGTGGTGGAAGATGACAGAGTGAAGAGGGCAAGTGGTGAGAGCCAGAATGTTTCATTTCATTTCATTTTTTGCAGCAAACTCACTCACAATGCCTGACTTTCTCCTCTGATATTGTCGCTAGTCACTTCTAATTAGAACTTGCCTCTTAACATTGTTCCATTTTAGATAAAAGTTTCATCACATGAACGTTGGGGAATATTTAAGTCACAGCAGATCCCAAGTATAAATGTACTTGCAGCACAGACAATCTCATCTTTAGGGTGAAGTCCTGCATTTAGAAATCTGCAGTCAGCTTCCAACCTTGGCAAATGCAATCTTTAACCTCTAACGCAGCTTCATATTGAAGTCATCCAGAGGGATAACAGGGCTCTAATAGAAATTGTCAACAAAATTGAAAAGAAGAAAAGAAACCACATTTTAACATCCAGAACTTGAGAGGTTGCTAAGTACAAACAACACAGGCATAAAACTCCTGAAGTCTTCAAATAGCTTTAATCTGCTGGTGAATCTGTCCTTTGATAGAATGTAAAAATCTAAGCTGAAAAATGTGTGCTGTGGGGTTTCAGTACACTAATTCCAAGATTGATTTTGCAACAGAACCTGAGCAGCATTCAAAACAGGTAACAGCAAGAAAGGAAGCAGGAGACAAGAAAGGGAGATGAGACAAGAGAGCACATGGGAAAGGAGAATTAAGATTGAAATGATGAGGATGATGCAGAGGGGAAGGTTGGAAAGGGTTAGCATTCTGTTTAGAGACTAAAGACCAGATTGAATTCTGGGTGTGCCATTTCATTTTATAAGGGCTTAAGTAGATCCCTTGAACCAATTTGTAATTGTTTACTTATATGTATAATGGGAGTAAGGATGGTAGACTTTGTGCTACAGGACTAACTGAAGTGGTTACTGGAGAGCAACATAAACATCCATACCTCTAATTCTTCTCTACTTGCTGTTCTTTTCTGGCGGCTGTCATCCCCTCCTCCGTTCCCCATGTTGATCCTGTGGTCATACAAAGTGTGTCTAGGTGAACTCTACTTCTATTTCTAAATCATATTCCCCTCTATCGGCTTCTACTGTTCATTTATGCCTCTATTTATTTAATCTGTTTTGGGGCATTCTTTTCAGGATGCTTAAATATGTCTTGACCCTCCATTTGGAGCCTAAGTACCTCCAACTCTATTTTGAAGATTATATTTTTTTTATTCTTAATTAAAAATTTTATTGATTCTTTGATAATTTCATACACATATAATGCATTTTGCTCATATTTACTCTTTATTCTCCCACTTTCAAAGTTCTTACATGGTATACAAGTTGTGTAGTAAGAAGTTTCTGACCATCTGGCTCAAGGTTGGGACCCACAGACTTATAGTCTCATAGAAACACACAGAAGCTTATATTAATTACATTCTGTTCAGCCTACGGCTCAGGCTTATTGGTAGCTATCTCTTGCACACAAACTCAATCCATTGTGATTAATCTGTCTTGCCATGTGGCTCATGGCTTACCTGCATTCGATTACATATTGCTTTATCCTTGTGAATCCAAAGTTGCACATCTAATTTACCTTTTGTTATAACTAAAGAAAATATAAATATCTAATATTCAACTACATCAAAGACAACAAAAGGATATAATATTACCCCCCCCCCCAAAAACAGGAAGTGCAAGCAACTTCCAAAATCTAGAAATGACAGAGATGATATTTGGCTCTCTGGACAGTTACCCAAAGTTTCTTTGTAACATTGGAATATCCATTTTCAGCATACAGGCCTGGAGTCCCTGTTAGACTCTTCAGTAAAGCATGAAATCTGAAGAACTGTTTTGCTTATTCTGGCATAGTTTGTCACTTCTCTTTGTGCCCTGAAGAATGTTTGTGAGTTGTCTCTGCAAAGCAGGTACCTGAAGGACTATCTCAGCTCGTTCTGCCAAAGTTCAGAGGTCATTTTCCTATGGATCCAGTATGTACAATTCATACAGCACACTGTCAGGCAATTGATGCAAGAACAGCTTCATGTCCATTGGCTTCACTTTTGCTGGAAAGAAAGTAAATTTCACGTGGAGTTTCATCGCTACTCATCATCCTCTTGAAGTAGATTCGTGCTTCCAGAAGCAGACCTGTCTTACTGTCCAGAAAAGTCTAAGTTCTTAAAATATTTTAAATACTAGTGAGTAATTTGTATAATAAAGTTGCTACTACTTCTTTATTTCCAAAGTTTTTTTTATCCATTTAACACAAGTTCTACTACATCCATCACACTTCTTCCAACCATCATTTTTTTTTTTTTTGGTGTTTTTCAAGACAGAATTTCTCTATATAGTTCTGGCTGTCCTGGAACTAGCTCTGTAGACCAGGCTGGACTCAGACTCAAAGAAATCTGCCTGTTTGTATATCCCAAGTGCTGGTATTAAAGCTGTGTGCCACAAATTTACTGTTACATTGCTGTAAAGAGACATCTAAACCAAACACTTATAAAATAAAATTTATTTTAATTTAATTCAGGCTTGGTTACAGTTTCAGAGAGTTGGATTCCATGACTATCTTAGCAGGAAAAATTAATAGCAAGTAGGCTAGCATGGCATTGGATCAGTTGGTAAGAGCTTACATATAATCTGCAAGTAGGGGGATGAGAGGGAGATGGCCTGTCATGGATTTTTGAACCTTCGAAGCCCACTTTCAATGACATACCTTCTCCAAGACCACACCTCCTAAACCTTCCTAAATAGTCCATCAACTAGAGACATATCGTTCAAGTATAAGGCCCAGTGTAGGCCATTCTCATTCAAACTGTCACAGTAACTAAATGCTCTCAGTGTAGAATCCAAAGGAAAGCTTTCAGTATAATGTAACATGACTTGTTTATTCTTGTTATTCAACACAGTTGACTATGTCTTCCTTCTTGCAATACCTTCTTGTTGCATCATCTGTGATCTCAGACTTGCCAGATGTTCATGCTAGCTGTTAAGAATTCTCATCCAAGTCTTTTTTACTGTGTTTTTCTTCCTTCCAATGTTAACATATTGACACACTTATAGAAACAGTCCTGAGTCTTTCTATTCCTTATTCACAAGGTACCTTCTAGGCAGTTATATTTGTTCACTTAACATAAAAAAGTCCTCATGTGAGCAACTCCCTAGTTCATCTTGATCATCTAAGTCTCTTATTTTTGTCTTGGATCAATACTAAATTTTCTGAGATTATAATTATACTATTTCTCCCTTTTCTTCTTTCCAATGCTCCCATGAACCCACTTTCCTCTCCTAAAAAATCCATGATCTCTTCTTATTTAAATGTTACACTGTACTAAAACTCTCTCTCCACCCCCTTCTGTGTGCATATAAATTCCTAAATATATAAATACAACCTGCTATGTGTGTATGTTACTTGGATGCATATATTTTCAAGGTTGAGAATTTGGTATTAGATATCAAATTAGTGTGCTCTTTCCACTGGAAGACTATTCTCTTTACAGTATTTCTTAGTTGCCTGTAAAGTTTTTTATTTTTATTATTTTTTTCATAAAGTCTTGAGACTTTATGAGCTTTTCCCCTGTCCAAGGTGTTATCCTTGTTTTCTTGTACATGTTCATGTTTAGGTATCCATAGACTTAAGGAGCGTAGCTTCTGACATTTCTTGGAGAAACAATCTCACAGTAAACTCCCATTTCCAGTCTCTTAGAATTTTACCACTTCCTCTGCTACAATGATCCTTGAACCCTAGGGACAGGAGTTGTATAGATATATCAATTCAAACTGGGATCCCACAATTCTAAATTTTGATTGCTTGTGGTTTTCTGCAAAGATTGATGTCTATTTTAAAGCAAGGATTCCTTAATGAAGCATAAGAATTACAATTATTTTTAGGTATAAGAACAAATACTTATAATATACTTAAGAACTGTGCTGTCTTAGAAGTGATGGTTAGGGATTCTATGACTTTACTAGCCTTGGGATAGTTGGCTCTAGTCCTACACAGCTTTGATGCCTTTGAACTGCAACAATGGCCAACATGGCATGGTAACTCTAAGGTTGTAGCAGTGTCATGTATACCTTGGCAGTAACCAAGTGTTCTCTGAATGAAGGTAAGGTCTGCTCAACAAGAGGGCCATCATGCCTTCTACTAGAGGCTCTTTGTTTATAGGGGTTTAGAGCTAAGTTAGTCTTGAGTCTATAATGAGACTTTGTGTTTTGTACTTTTGATTATATTAGGACTCTCAAGACTATGGTGACATTTAAATTTGATCATAATGGATTTTGCATTATTGAATGGCTATGAGCCAATAGATGCCAGAAGTAGAATATTATATTTTAGATATAAATTATCCTCTCAAACTTATACTGTTTTGGAGATATAGAACCTGTGGGAGGTAAAGGAGTCACTAGAATATGTCACTTATTAGGCAGGCCTTGAATTTTACTCTTTGACTCTGTTTCTTGTTCCATTTCTGCTTCTTAACCTGCCCAGATGTGAGCGAGCAGCTTCACATTCTTGCTGCCTCAGTGGACAGCCTTTCTTATAACCATATATATATATATATATATATATTTTTACCATGGTGGGTTCTGCTCTCACACTGTGAACCAGACTGAACATTTCCTACTTAATTACCTCCTGTCCTATGTCTTATCACAGCAATCAAGAAAGATAAAGCAAAATATGACATTCCCCATCAAATATAACTTTATTAACTTAGTAAATGAACATTTGCTCATATCTGAAACTATGGTATTGTCCATCCACCTTTTTCTGACATTACATTTAATATAAACTCTTACAACTAATCTTTTAAAAATATTTAACTGATCTTTTAAAAACATTTAAGCTTTTTTACTTACTTAGGTCTACCAATGTTCTGCTTGTCCAGATCACAGCCATTACTCTCCCAAGTAATGCCTCTGATTTCTAATTTTTCATCGATTCTTATTCTCATGCTTGTGATTCTTCTAATAATTAATAACAGGTACATCTCAAGATGCAAAGTGACATGGTAGCGCCCAGCTTGGAATGTTCCATTTGGACATCTAATGGCACTTAGTATATGTGTGTGCTAAACTCTGGTGTTGTGACAATATATCTGGCATAAAGAACTTTGAGGGAAACATGCTATACATTTTTGCTTATAATTTTATTATGTTGTTGGTTGGCTCCATTGCAATGAGAATGTGGTGAAGTCAGGCATCACCACAGTGGGACCTGTGACAAAGGAGGCTGCTCATCATATAGAATCCAGGAAGAAATGGGAAAGGAGACAAGGTGCATCCTTTAAAGACCTACTTCTTCAACCTGGCTTCATTTCCTAGTTTTCACCACCTTTAATAGTAGAATCAAATTATGACTCCATCAATGGAGTAATCCACTAATTAGACAAAAAATAAACCCTCATTATCCATCCACTTCTCAATAGTAATAACAGCCTAGGATCAATTCTTTTTAGTGAATTTCATACCTGAACTAAAACAGAATAATAGCTAACATTTCTCTCCTACTCTGAATGTAGCTACATGATATGACGATACCTCACTTATCATTGACACTTTCACATACTGTCATTTGTTTGTGCCACGATGTTCTGGAGTTTATTATTTTTTTTTGTTACCAAGGCCAGATTGCTACAGAGAATTCAGAATTATGATGACAGAAAAACAAGGGCTCTTTGGACTGTAATGATCACGACTGTTGTAGAGAATATTATTTTCTATGAGTCTCACAGGAGTTTTGGAGGAATGAACACTTAACAAATATGGACAAATAACATTTTCAAGGGCTTTTCTTCATTTGTGTAGGATAGCAGAGCTGACAGGGAGATTAGATTTTGTCTAATTCAACTTCTTCCTTTTGGGAGGAAGAGACAGTGCTTAGGAGACATAAAGTGACTTGAGAACTTGATGGTTTCCATGTAATATAAATAGCCTTTTAAAATAATTTTGAGTGGGTAAATCAAATCACTTTTCTTATGCTATTAATGTGGTATTTTCCTCTGCAAATGCTTCCCTGCTTTATGATTTTTTTGGGGGGAGGGGTATTATTTACATGTTTATTCTACTTTTAGGAACATTTTTGTTTTTTTTTTCTTCTTTATTTTGTATTTAACAAAAAAACAGTAACATGAATTTAAAATGAGGAAAAGTTAACAATAACTATGAACAGAATAAGAATCATAAGCATGGCTTATCAAGGGTGGTAATGCAAATAAGATTGCTACACATATATTTACTATGTGTTCAGCTTTCCCTCTGAAATTTTTTTTTCCCCATCCCTGTATATCCTCATTCAAGGTCCCTTCCCCCTCCCACCACATCTTGACAATCCACTGACAATTTAAATCTCATTTCCCCATAAGAATCAGACTTTTTCTTTTTCAGTAAGAAACTTTAGGTGTATCAGTAGGCGGATGGATTGAAGCATCTGGAGACTCTACTTGAACCTGAAAATCCAGCGAAGCAGAGGTTATCGAGAGAAAAAGGAAGGGACCAGAGGCAAGGGCAGGCCTTGTCTTTGATTCTTATTTTATTGCATGTGTTCTTCCTGAATGTGAATGCAAAGACTTGGGCAGCTTTTCTCCAAGTCTATTTCCTCACAAGCATCACAGTGATCTTTGTCACAGAGTCCTGAAAGATAAATTTGATGTCACCATGTATTTTATAGACACTCACTTGCATTTTTACTTGTTTTATTCTTCTGCCTCCTTGGTCAAAATGCTTGATTTCATTTCTTAACCCATAATAGAAGTACCTGAGGGGCATGGACATATATATATTCACACACACACACACACACACACACACACACGTATTGAAAGAAAAATCATAATCTCAGCTTGGTGTGACCAAGAATCATCTTTGCTATCTTTTATATGAGACATCCTCCAGGCGTCATTCTATTCATTCAAAACTATTGTGAGGGACACTGAATAAGGTGGTAAGCATCTTTCCTTGCTGATTGTCTGACATTTTATCCACTTTGGGGTTTATAGTATTTTAGCCAGAGAAGATAGGTGAACACATAGTCTTCATTTCCTAGCTGTTTGATTTCACTCAAAGAATCCATACATCCATGTCTTATTTTCCTTATCTTTTAAATGGGAGATGTTTTCTTTAGGTTCTCTGTCTTACAGTCCTTATGAGCTGTTTCTGGAATACTTGTGCACCTACATATGAAAATAGACAAGAAATGTAGTTTTTCTCTACTTCCGGAGAGTGTAGGTTTGCTTTCTTACCAGTATGGCAAGTATATCATCTTCTTCCTAGATATGAGTTGAAAGATTGCAGATGCTCACAGTAAAAGACCGGAGTTTTCTGAATCTTGACTTTCTCAGCTGTAAAGTTGATATTATGCCATTGACATTGTCTCTGTTGGGGGTGAAGAAGCAAAGAGAAGTAACATGAGCATCAAGCTCATACTGTCAAGTATGCCATGAGAAATAGCACTCTTGCTTCTGATGCAGAAGCCTAGCACCTTCCGGCAGTTACTAGTGGCAAGCTGACTAGTTTTTTAGCAAGCAAGGAAAAAATCCAGACCTGTCACAGTTCTTGATGATGTTATCATAATATTGTTTTAAGAACTGGGTAGAAGAAAGGCATTGTGCTTGTTAATTTGTCTGGAACTCTCCCCCTCCCTGTATGCATTGTATTTATTCACCCATTTATTATTTATTCACCTTCTCTGGTTTCTTCTCCATCTATTACCTTACAAGTGAGGTGCATTTGTACTTCCCTATGAAACAATACCTTCTGTGTACACCAGTCAGGGCTCCACCAGAGGAGCAAATGCTCTAGGACATATGTATGGAGAGACATATAGTAAGGATTATATTATATAATTGTAGAGATTGACCAGACAATTGGAAACAAACTGCCTGGCTGTTGGGAAGGGCAGCCAGGGTTCATGGGCAGAAGACTGGTGCTGCAGTCCTCAGATAGAGTTTCTTCTTCCACTCTATATCTTCTCCACTGACCAATGCATCCACCAAGACTATCTAGGATGATCTAGATGGGGTCAACTTCTAGTGGAGTTCAGTCATATTTACAGTTATCATTCCAGTAACTCCCAGGTTAATGTTGATTAAATATTAGAGATCTGTAGCTTTGGGAAGTTGACATATCAAAGCACTAAACACCTTAAGGTGCCCTGATGCTGCCTTATTTTTATTATTGTACCTATCAGCCTCTTATTAGTTATTGTATTATTCTAGTTGTCTTTCTCCTCCAATAATCCAGAAATTTCCTGAGGACAGAGAGTTTTTACTGTTATATTCAATACATCTACAATAGTGCATGACTTATAGCTGTATAAACTGAATTACCAAAGTGATCAGAAAGCAGCCTGATATATGAGAGTGAGCTAAATTCTAGCTCTTGGTATGATACATTTGCATTTAATGTCATGATAAAAACTTTATACTGAGCGATCTCTGCACTTCCTTATACCACTGACACCTTTTCAAAGGTACTATCTATCTCCAGCCAGTTTCTTTAGCAGGTTTCACTGGGTTACCACTCCTCCCAAACAGTCCTCAGCCTTATCTGTAGACTTCTTAATTCATCATCTTTACATGGATTAAATATTTTATTTTAAAGCCTGTCAAGGCTTAAGGATATTTTTCTGTGTGGTGTATGTGTATTACTCTGTGAACTGTGAGTGTTCTTCTCATGTCCATGCTCATTGGTTTCATTGTATTCTCTTTTTACACTCAGTTCAGGTGTTTTCTATTCAGGGTCCTTTCTCCGAGACTGGCCACTTTTTTTGTGCCAGAAAAGTGTTCTGTCTGCTCTATCCTAAAGCGTAATAGGCCTTTGCATTAAGATGATCTATTTCATACACCCTTGAGGACAAGATAATGTCATTCATCACTGCATCTCTGGAATGTAGGTGTTCTGATTCAGACACATGCTCAGTAAATTTTAGCCCAAAGCATACCACTTGGTGATGACTCCCAAGTGATACAGATTGACTGCTTGGCTCAGCACCATTGAAAGGTAGCGTCTTTCAGCACTCATCCTGCAATAGTGTCCAGGGGAAAGTTTTAAGGCTATTACAGAAACTCTGACTTGGTTGGCCTAGCATAAGGCTCGAAAGTTGGCATATTTTTAACAAAATTCTGTTAATCTTGATGTGGAGTCAGGGCCAAGTGATATGACTGCCAGGGGAACTCAAAGCTACTGGGATGGTTAGTAGTGATTGACAACAGGATTTAGAATCCTCAAGAAACAGCCTTTGGGCCTATCTACAAGAGATAATATAGACTAGGTTAACTGGCAGGGAAGGTGTTAAATGTAGGTGGCACCATTCTCTGGACTGGACTCCTAGTTTGAGTTAAAAGAGTTAGATGAGCACCAGCTTGAATGACCTTCTGCTTCCTGAGTGCAGATGCAATTTGATCAGCTGCCTCATGCTCCCGCTGCCATAACTTCCTTATATTTCCATAGGACTATGGGCTGAAATTATCCCTCTCTCCAGTAAGCTGCTTTTCTGAGGTATTTAGTCACAGCGAAAGAAGAGCAACAAATAAATTACCCTTCGGGGAGCAACATGTTTGAGAGCAGCCCTTCTAGGATGCTCCAGGAACTGGGAACTTTTATTTATTAATCTTGTTTATTTGTTTTTTATTAAAAGCAACTTATTCAAAGGTTCTTTCATCGAGTATTTAATATAATAATTCAGTTTTATTCTTTGAGATTTCACACATGTGTACAATTTATTTTGATCATATCAATATCCAATATCCCCTTCACCATTCTTGAATCCTCCTCCAGCACATCTCCCTCTTAACTCCATGTTTTTCTCCTTCCCTTCCTCTTTCTCTTCCTTCTCTTTCTTCGTTTTATAACTCATGGAGTCCACTTATTGCTGCCAATATGCACATGGGCTTCTGCGCCTCCTCCCCCGACTAGAGCATGGATGGAAAATGTACCAGTCTCCACATTCCCAAAGAACAATTATTCTCACTGGAACTCTCATGAACTATGCTGTTAATAGCTCTTCCAACAAGCTGAGGCTGTAGGGGTTGTCATCCATGCTGGAGTTGTTACTGATTGTTCCTATCAGGTGCTGTTCAGATAACCACAGCCACTGTGACCTTATGGTTCTAACGACACCATTTCACAGCACTTTTCTCCATCCTCCATCCCTTGCATTCTTTTGGGAATTCCCCTGTGATGTCCCTTGACCTTTGTGGGAGAAGATGGTATGGATAACTCTTTTAGGGGTGAAATTTATTCCTAGCATTTAGAGTGGTTATGGTTATCTGCATTAACTGTTGTTCCCTGCAAAAAAGAAGCTTATCTGACCAAGGCTGAGAGCACATAGACCTATAGATAGAAACATACTTATATAGGGAACAGTTTGGCTGCATAAGCATTTAGCAAAATAACAACAGTAGGTTCCATCTGTCAACCCATGACTTCTCTATCTGTGGGCTTTGACCAGATTTAGTGAAGTCAGTAATTAATTTGTTCCCATGGAACAGACAGACCTCAAATCCAATCAAAAGTGTTTAGTCACCCTCATGGCAGTCATGTCATTATTAAACCAGTGAGCACATCTCACTTGTGAGGTAAGTATTGCAGCCTTCAGAGTCTGGTGCTGAATAAAAATACTGATATCTTTTCTTCCCAAGAAGCCTGCATAGCATCTTTCAGAACTGTGAAAGCTAACCAGCAGGAAGAGTTTCCCAGTGATCTTGAGACTATTTCCTTGATGTTCTGCAATCAAATTATGTAGTGTCTCTAGCAGCAGGGTCTTACCATGTAGTTATGCTGGAAATTCAGGAGCAATGACAATGACTTATGTTTTGGAGACCCTGGGGCTACCTGATATTTCATAGGGAAATATCTCATATTGAACCTGGTGCTGATATTTTCATTTAAGAACCCTTGTCTTCTGCAAGCATTGTATACTTGTGCAGAGTACATCTGTTTAAATCTTTTAAGATTCCACTTTGAACTGTCTTCATATTACTGGACTTTCCTAAGAAGTGGTCACACATTCTCAGTCTTAGCTATCTCACCAATTACTGTCTTTCCTCTTCCATCTTCTGCTTAAGCCTTCAGCCTCAGCATTCTCCTTTTTTATGTCACATCATCATGTTCTACTATCTCTTCCAACTTTAGTTCTGAACTGGGTTATGAGACAGTCGGCCTCCATATGGATTCTTTCATATACCTTTCGCTTTGGTTAACTTTACTGCTCTCCTTAGTTCCCCCATCCTCATGCCTTCCTTATTAAACCTTCTCACCTCTAGTGTTCTCCTGGTCCAATTTCATTATCGCCTATATTATAGTAATCATATGTAGTAGGATTATGTTGGTACATTGTAAATATTTGTCCCTCCTAATGGTTTAATAAAAAGCTGATTGGCCAGAGGCAGACAGGAAGTGTGGGCAGAGCTACCAGACTGTGAAAACTGAGAACAGGCAGAGCAGATGCCAGAGCATCACCAGTGAGTGAGATGAGCAGAGATGCCCTAGACAAATGCAGAGGGAAGAAGTTGAAATGCTTCTCTGAGAAAAAGTACCAAGCTACATGACTGAACAAGATAAGAATAATGGGTTAGTTTAAGAGCAAGAGCTATGCCTGGGCCCTAGGCTGATCAGCATAAAATGTATATAAGCATCGGCGTGAGTCTGTGGGACTGCATGTGTTTCTGTGAGACTGCGGGACTGTGGGCCTGATCAAACCTTGAGGCTAGACCCAAAAGTCCAGGCCAGAAACCTCATACAACAATCATATCATTTTAATTTGAATTTTGTCATTTTGAAATCTTGGGGTGTTGCTGATCCTGAAGGGATGAGCTCTCCCAGGACTAGCTAATGCATAGAGGTAACAAATAATTGCGGGCATCTTTTTCCAGGACAAACTAGACTAGAAGTTTCTGCCACATATGTATAATTTTCATTCCATAGTCCACTGTGTTCCTGCTTGAAGCTCTCCAAGGCCAGGTACCACAATATGGGGGGGTGGGGGTTGGAGTGCTCTAGAGCCCACTGAAATCCCTTCTACAAACTGATAACAGCTTCCTCTCACCTGCCTCAGTGGATGCCACCTAAAATCGACCTGTCCCCAGTACCTGCTCTCAAATCCACTCCTATTTGAGTCTGTGGAACCCTGAACAGGGTGTTTCAAGAACACTGAACAAACTCTTTCCCTTCTGGAGGTCATTTCTCTGTTACTTGTCTTCCCATAACTGATTGAGAGGAGGGACCCGAAGGAGAGGGTTAGAATTCAGAAAGCATAGGACCTGAGGGGATGAGGTGTGTTCTGAGATTGCAGAGACAAGTCAGTTTCATCCTGGAGGTCATGCCAACAGTCACAGGAGAGCTAGAGGTTCAACAAACAGAAGCTTGCATGATTACTGTGGGCTTTGCACTGGGGACTGCTGTGTGCTCCCCACGCTTTCCCCTAGGGGGCAGCAGAAGGCCCTTGTGCATAACGTGAAACAAGTGGGTAGTAGGGAGCTAATGAGCCAGAATCTCTAGCCATAAGGATGTTTTCTGGAAGATTATTCAAAAATGAGGCAGAGGTTGTCAGAAAAATAACCCAGTCCCCAGAGAGAGCCACAGGAAGCCAGTCTGGGTCCCCAGTGTAGCTCTATTGAGCTTATCAACTGAAAGACAAACTGTTCCCCAGGCCCCTGCAGGGCTCCTGCTGTCCCAGGGCTATGAGTCACCCTAGTGCTGATGAAAGTTCTGCACTCGAACATCTTACATCAATTCCTTTTTATCTTTGTTCTAACCGAGGGAGGATAAGCTTTCATTTTGCAGTCTCTCCTCATGCAGCTCGTAGCATTTATTGATTTTTTCCCCCCCGCAGTTGATACAGGCACAGAAAGTGGCCTTCACAGGTAAAGCCCTAACCTTGAGAGGGGAGTACAGATACCTGATACCACTGCCTTCTGCTTTTTCTTTTAAAGGGTTAACTCCTGTAAGACACACTACATAAGTGTTCAAATATTTTGGTTTAATCCTCCTACTTATTTAGTATCATTATTAAAACAAACCCCACTTCACGATGATCAGAATACATGGCAGCACAAAGTTACATTCAACACTTGCTTCCTTGCAGGCTTTTTGCAGAGGGAAGGCACAGACTTGACAGCAGCAAAATTCAAAGCGGAGCATCTACGAACAACTGGTATTCGGGAATCCATGGCTCACAAAGTATTTTCTCATTTGTTACATAATTCAGTTTATATAAGATCAGTGTGTCATGGTTCAGGAATTTGAGTCTGTGGAAAACAGCCACTCATTCATCCAGTAATTGTCCCCTGAGCATCCTTTACATGCCTAGAACTGTCTATGCCCCCAGAACTATGTAGGGATTCCATGTGACAGGAAGAAAGGAGTTCCTAGTTCTGCACTGTGATAAGGAACTCAACAATGATCTTGCACCTAAGTTTTCCAATGTCACTGCCGTGAGAGTTTTCAAGGCTGTTCAGAGGAAGCAGTATGATCATGAATGAAGGTCTATGCTTCCTCAAGAGACAGAGAAAAATATTGCATCTATCTCAAATGACTTCTGAGAACCGTAGATACTACAAGGTTCAATGTCTGATCCATAGTCAGGGATCTATAAAAGATATTTATTATTCCGTGAGTAGCTATGAAGTGTTGGAAATAAGGAGCAATTTCTTCATACTGAGGATGGCAGCAGAGAACAGTCCTCAGAGGACATGGCCTACACATTAGAAAGGAATTCTCACTTCTGGAAAAATATCTCTCCCTTGTTTAAAAAGTGCTCAGTTGAGTAACATCTACTACATTTTACATTATGTCATTTATTTTCTAAGAGAATGTATTCCAAGGTTGTGAATTCAAAAGCCACATGTAGGTTGTAGCAAGAGTCACAGAAGAGAAGGGACACCATGAACCATGGCACAGAAAGCATAGTAGATATGAAATTGAGTTCAGGTTTTTTAAGTGAACTCTTCTTTGGTATAAATAGACTGAATGAGAGTTTGAATCTTGACTCTACTTGGGGCTAATTTTGGAAGTTGAATAAATTTATAGTAAGTCTTATAGTCTTCTTTTTTTCTTTTTGAATTCTTAAGATCATCTTTGGTGTTATGGGGATAATTGAATAACAAAAGAGAGTGGAAATATAAAACTAGGGCCTGGAGAGTTGCTCAGTGGTTAAGATCTCTGGCAGTTCTTCCAGATGACATGGGTTGGTTTCCCAACACTCACACAGCAGTTAATAGTCATCCATAAATTCAGTTCCTAGGGATCTGATACCTTTCATAGGCATGGTACATACATGTTGGCAAAATTCCCTACCATAAATGTAAAATATAAGAAAAACATAAAATTAATGCATCAGAGACTTTTCTTTTCCAGCACTCAATGATTTAGTCTATTTTGTCTTCCTACAATACCACAAGTGATATATTAATATTAAGTAAGTTTATTTTGGTAATGGTTCTGGAGGTTAAGAGCCATAAGTAAGAAGAGTAGGATTTGCTAAAGGTCTTATGGGAAAAAGTATAACATGGCAAGAAACAGAGAAGGAGACAAACTTGCTGCTTTATTAGACACATTCCTTCCTAACCTATTCCCCCAGTGACTACATTAACCTGTCCTCATCTTCATGTCCTAATCATTTCTTAAAGATTCTGCCTTATGGCACTGTTGTGTTGAGGATTCACTTTCTTTCTTTCTTTCTTTCTTTCTTTCTTTCTTTCTTTCTTTTTTTTTTTGAGGATTCACTTTCTACAACATGACTTTTGGGGACACAGTGGCCTATGGTACAGTGTAGGGAGGAGCCCTGTTCCCAACCTGGGGCTTGTTTCTCCCTCTGCAGATATGGAGTGGCAAGTATCTAGTAGCTGGTTCAACTCTGAGAATAAAAGCTGACATTTGGTTCTTAGATCTATGCTGTAGGTGACATGTAAACAAGATGATGTTCCAGTATCAGTAATCTAGAAAGTCTAGTGGTTATCTTATAGTAGGCTAAATAGCCAAGCATGATGTATTACTTTGGTTGTTTTTTGCTTAGCTTCTTCCCAATGTCCATTGTGTAAAGCCAGTGTCTTCTCATTGCCCAACTCATTTGCCTCAAGCCTGATGTCTTTATGTAACATGCTCAGTTGTTTCAGTTCTATGCAGACACTTTAAGTGACTGTTCCACATGTAGTCTCATGATGTCTCAGTGGTCCAATCTTTGCATACAGTGCTCTCTTAGGTTGATGTCTACATGGATCACTCCTCCTCCATCTAGCTCATTCTCCAGGAGTCCCATATTGCTCATCACAGCTTTTTTTTTTTCTCACACATACCATCTGTGCATAATCCATGGCTACATTTCTTTACATTTTTACAGTAACATTTATCACCATATAATACATAACTTAATTATTATCTTTGCTAAATTTTTGTTTTGAAATTATGTTCCCAGTATAATTCATGCTCTGCAAGGTATTGTATTAAGTTTCTGTCCCAGAAGTTAAGGCCTAGCCCTGAGATTTGGATCCACTCACAGCCCTACTGCTGCTTAGCACCAAATAATGACACAAAGGCTTATATTAATTTTACACTAATCAGCCTAGGGTCCAGGCATATAACTTTCTAACTCTTTACCCTTAAATTAATCCGTAATACTTATCTTGTTTAGCTATGTGGCACAGACCTTTTTTTTTTAATGAATAAAATCACATTTTCTATCCATGTATATCCTTGTTCAAGCTCCCTTCCCCCTCAAGCCCCCTCCAGTCACTCTCTCTTCTCCACATCTCCTCATCTCCACCCCAGTGTAGAACTCTGCACTGAAATCATCTGGACCTGGGCTTTTTTTTTTTTTTCTTTTTTTTTTTTTTTACTTGGGAGGCTTTTAATGACAGCTTCAGTTTCCATTAGGGTTATAGGTCTATTTAGGTAATTAATCTGGTCTTCATTTAATTTTGGTACATGGTACCTGTCCAAAAAGCTGTCCATTTCATCTAGATTTTACATTTTGGTGGGGTATAGATTTTTCAAAATATGACCTGATAATTCTCTGGATTTCCTGGGGTCCATTGTTATGTCCCCCTTTTCATTTCTGATTTTGTTGATTTGGACACTCTCTCACTGCTTTTTGATTAGCTTGGATAAGGGCTTATCTATCTTGTGGACTTTCTAAAAAAACCTACTCTTTGATTCATTGATTCTTTGTATTGTTCTTTTTGTTTCAATTGTATTGATTTCAGCTCTAAGTTTGATTATTTCCTGCCATCTACTCCTTCTAGGTGAGTTTGCTTCTAATTGTTCTAAGGCTTTCTGCTGTGCTGTTAGTTCTCTAGTGTGGGATTTCTCAAGGTTTTTCATATAGGCATCTAGTGCTATGAATTTTCCTCTTAAGACTGCTTTCATTGTATCCCATAAGTTTGTGTATATTGTGGATTGATTTTCATTAAATTCTAGGAAGTCTTATATCTTTCTTAATTTCTTGCTTGATCCAGAGGTGGTTCAGCTGAGCGATGTTTAGTTTCCATGATTTGGTAGGCTTTCTGTGATTTTTGATGTTGTTAAACTCTGACTTTAGGCCCTGCTGGTCTGATATGATACAAGTGATTATTTGCATTTTTTGTATCTATTAATATTTGATTTATGACCAATTATGTGATCAGTTTTAGAGAAAGTTGCATGTGGTCCTGAGAAATATGTATATTTTTTGAGAAATATGTATATTTTTTGTATCTGGGTGAAAGCTTCTGTAAATATCCATTAAATCCATTTACATCATAATTTCTCTTTTGAGTCTCTGTCTGGTTGACCTATCCAGGGGTGAAAGTGTGGTATTGAAGTCTCCCACTATTAGAGTGTGACAATTGATGTGGGATTTGAGCTTTAGTAGTGTTTCTTTTACATAGGTAGGTGTCCTTATATTAGGGGCATAAATATTCAGGATTGAAATCTTCTCTTAACCAATTTTTCCTGCAACGAATAAGTAATGTTCATCTTGGTCCCTTTTAATTGATTTTAGCTTAAAGTCTACTTTGTTAGGTATTAGGATGGCAACACCAGCTTGTTACTTAGGGCCATTTGATTAGAAAATCATTTCCCAACCCTTTACTCTGAGCCTGTGTCTTTCTTTGTGGTTGAGGTGTGTTTCTTGTATGCAGTAGATAGATGGCTTCTGTTTTTGTATCCATCTTGTTAGTGTGTGTCTTTTTATAGGTGAGTTGAGTCCATTGATATTAAGGAATATTAGTGATCACTGACTTATGTTTCCTTCTATTTTTGGTGGTAGCATTTATGTATTTCCTTTCTCAGGGCTTTTCTTCTGTGGGATTATTGATTGATTGTGGTTTCATGGGTGTGTCTGGGATCCCTAGGTTGGAAAACCCTCTAATGCTTTCTAGAGGGCCAAATTGGTAGATAGGTATTGTTTCAGTCTGACTTTGTCATGAAATATCTTGTTTACTCCATCTATTGTGATTGATAATTTTGCTGGGTATAGTATTCTAATTTGGCAGTCATGATCATTTAGTGTCTGTATAACTTCTGACCAAGCCCTTCTTGCTTTCATCATTTACATTGAATAGTCAGCAGTTATTCTGATGTGTCTGCCTTCGTAAGCAATTTGGCCCTTTTCTTTTGCAGCTCTTAAAATTTTTTCTTTGTTCTGTATGTTTTGCGGCTTGATTATTATGTGCCATGCTAACTTTTTTTAGGGTCATATATATTCATTGTTCTGTATCTTTATAGCCATTTACTTCAAGTTGGGAAAGTTTTCTTCCATGATTTTATTGAATATATTGTCTGTGCCTTTAAATTGGTATTCTACTTTTTCTATTCCTATTATTCTCAGGTTAGGTCTTTTCATGGTGTCCCAGATTTCCTGAACATTTCGTATTATAGCTTTTTTGGTTTTAGTATTTTCTTTGACTTATGTATCTATTTTTGCAACTGAGTCTTCCACTCCAGAGACTCTCTTTTCCATCTCTTGGATTCTGTTGGTCATGCTTGTATCTGTAATTCCAGTTCTTTTCTTCAGATTTTCTATTTCCATCTTTGCCTCATTTTGTGTCTTTTTTATTGTTTTATTTACTTGACTTTTTAGTTCCTGGAATGTTTCTTTCACTTTTTGGTTTACCTTTTCTTGGTTTTCTTTCAGGGATTTGTTCATCTCTTCCATTTTTTTGTTTGTATTTTCTTGTATTTCTATAAGGGAATTTTTTATATCTTCTTTGAAGGCTTCAATAATCTTCATAAAGGTATTTTTGGTGTTGCTTCTTTCTGTTTCCTCTTCATTACTCTGTTCAGGTCTTGTAGTTGTAGAATCACCAGTTTCTTCTGCTATTGCCTTGTTGTTTTTTACATTATTATATGTATTTTTGCACTGGAGTCTACCTATGGCTTCAGTGGTTCACAGTTTGGCAGCTTCTAGTCAGTTGTGGCAAGAGGCCTTGTGTGTCTCCTGTTTCCTCTGAGCAAGAGGTCTACTCAGTCTCTGACTCTGTTCTGGACAGGGGTCTGAATTTCAAATCCTCAGTCCTTTTCTGATGCCACAGTTTGCCCTAGAGACGGGGCCTGCCTGTGCAAGGTCCCCTCTTTTAGGTGTTGCTGGAGGAACCCCTCACATCCCTGTCTGCTAGGGAGAGCCTGAGATCAGACTCGAGGGATGGACCCTGGTCCAGGAGAGCCATCTCCAGATGGGTAGTCCAGGTGTTAGAATCTGCTCCCCTCTGAATTTCAAATTCTCGGTACCTTTTTGCAGCAGCGTTTCAACTTCTTTTCTCTGCCTCTCCTGGCATTTCATTCTTGTTCTGTCTGCTCCCAGAGTTTTCTTAGTCTGGTAGCACTGCCAACACTTCCTGTTTGCCTTTGGACAATCAGCATTTTTCTTTTTAAAAAAATATTTATTTTATGTATAAAATAAAGTTTTTTTTAAATCCATGTTCCTCTTTCTCCCCTCCCTTCCCCCTCCCAATCCCTCCTGGTCAGCCTTCAGCCTCCCTTCTTCCCATTTCCCCATCCCCTTTCCCCAAAGGGCAAGAAGTCCCAACGTAAATCAGTTTAGCAGGCCAATCAGTATTTTTATTAAATCAGTTGGTGGGGTGATTATTTGCAATGTAATAACATAATCCCACTATAGCAAGTGCCTGAAGTTTTCCTTTAACATTTTGTTTACTTGTGTATCCAAAGAATGTCCAACAAACCAGGCAAATTTTAGGTACCTATTACATACTTACTTGTCCAATGAATGATTACATTTTAGTAGAAATTATGTTAACTCACTATAAAACAAAAGCTCACAATGGAAATTTTAAACAGAAAATTGGTAAATAAAGTTTCCTAAAAAAATGTTTTGTTTAATGCGAACTGGAAATAATTAGGCATATTTAAAAAATGTAAGTAATTAATCCATTTGAGATGTCAAATTTTCTTTTGTTATATGTATCCAAACTAAAAATTCCTCAAAGTTGTATACTTTGACTCTTCAAAATAGACAGGTGAATAAGTGAGAAGTCATATTTTCAACATGATAAAAGGCTGAACATCTTATAGTTGATAGAGGATTTGTGTTTATTATATAGAATATTAGACCAAAAAATTAAATAATGTATATTTCTCTAAGTAAATTAGGGGAAATATTTAAAGACAGACTCTGCAAAAGATATAGGTATGTAAAATGAAATAATCACTTGAAAATGTACACCACTGATCACCAAAGAAATGTTAAAAAGACAACCTGTAATGATGCATTACTACATTCTAGTAGTACATCTAAATTTTAAAAGGCTGAATGTAAATGAGCATTGCTAAGTTTGTTAAGGATGAAATTCTACACTGTTGATGGCAATGAAAGATGTAAATGTACAAGCGTTTTGTAAAAAGTATGGCAGTTGCAATGTCATCTTACTCCTAATGATCCAGTCTAAGGACTCTTGAAATATACACCTCAAGGTTAATAAAGTGCAGAGACATTAACTATTTTGAAATGAGGTGTGAGCTGTATGAAATATTGGGGAAAACAGTACTGAACAGAGATCATCTCAGTGCCATTGGCAGACCTAAGTATTCACTTACTATGAGTATTAGTATTCACTTTACATTTGCATATTTGCTTGGTATTTTGTTTTTGCTTCCACATGTTTACATTGCACTGTGGTTTATTTCAGATTTACCAATCTATGAGCCTGTTTTGAAGAGAGAGTTTAAGATAAATATATTGTCTCAAGTGGAAATCAGCAAAAGCACAATGGAAAGAGAGAGAGAGAGAGAGAGAGAGAGAGAGAGA
>PVIH01004705.1:0-21310 GCA_004025045.1 Sigmodon hispidus | reverse complement strand
ATCTTCTTCCACCAACTTGCTGTTTATCTCCACAGGGAGATTGGAGGCAGTAATTAAAGAATTAAACCTCTTTTACTCATTCATGCAGAGCACAGGATCTTCAGTCATGTGGTATCTATTTTCCAGATGAGGGAGTTTAATTTATTTTTTCCTTCATTGTTTGAAACCCAGCTGCCTGACCCAAAACTGCCTCCTAGTGTGGCTATCAGGGGCCACACTTTTCTTCTTCAATGGGGCTCACTTACCTTAGGCAGGTGAGTAAATGTGACAGGGCTATGAGTGAGATCGAATCCTCATTCACTGTCGTAGCCTGGGAAGTAGGTGAGATTCATTCTTACTCCTTCTCCTGGACATCTTACTATTGCTGATGGCAATAAAGCTGTTATAGGCACTACATATCTTACATCACACAAGTGTGCAAAGTAGACCTTAGTTCAAATCTTTATTCTCTATAATATGACTGGTGCATAAAGAACGGTTGGCAGGGCTCCACAATAGCAGAGGGAAATAAATAGAAGATTGCCAGTGGATACTCTTTTCACAAGATACCCCTTTCTCTTTGTCTAATCTCCATTTGTATGCATTATGAAAGTAAGTTTCAATTTTTCACATACTTTCTTCAAAGTATGATTCAATGTCTCAAAATCTTAATTAAAGAGTGTGTGCACATAGGACACAATAATTCTAGGATAGAATTATTCACAGCAACCTTGCTACATAAGGCTGATTTTCTGCAAAGACCTCAACAATTCCTTGGTGTTTAGACTTCAGGCAGATGGGATGCTTCAGCAGTGATAATGCTTCCTTTCTAAGGGTGGAAGGATGTATAGCCCAAGAATCAAGCTGTACTAGACACAGTTTACCCAGATTTCACAATACGATGTCTTTCAGTGCCTCTCACAGTGTTTCTCAAAAGCAAAATGAAAATGTGCTAGTGTGTGCAGGTTGTTTTGAAAACAATATAGTGGTGATATATTGCATAGACTCTAAAGAAATAAACTTTGCCTAAAGATCAGAGGACAGATTCAACCACAGAGTTAGCCATAGAGGTCAGGGAGTGGTAGCCACGCTTTTAATTCTAGCACTAGGGAGGCAGAGCAGATATACATCAGGATCTCTGTGAGTTCAAGGTCACACTGGGCTACATGAGATTGATCCACTTCAGAAGAGAAACAGCCAGGCAGTGGTGGCACATACCTTTAATCCACATTGGGATCCCATGCCTCTGCTCCACATACTTGGAAGAATACAAGCCTTTAATCCCAGCACTAGGAAGTTTGAAATAGAAAATGATATGGCTGGGCAGAGAAAGGAATCATAAGACAGGAGGAGACGGGATCTTCTCCTTTTGGCCGAGGAGCTGGCAAGGTGAGAAGTGGCTGACTTGTTCCTCTGTCTCTCTGACCTTTTAGCATTTGTCCCAGTATCTGGCTCTGGGTTTTTAATGAGCTCAATTAAGATTCATGCAATACAGCATATATAAAATATTTAAGAAACTAGCATCAGCTCTAACTTAAATTCCATCTTTTTATAATTAGCTTATAAATTTCATCTCATTATATCTTCAGGATCACATGTAAGCAGTCTAAATATAAGCTAAAGCTTGAGATGTTGTAGGTTCTGGACAGACAGTACAGGTGGTAATAGCTATGATAATTCAAATCATTACCCTTGTCTCTTGATGTGCAACCAGGCACAAAAAGTAAAGTGAGATCCACAAAATTGCCAAGCACATTTTCTGACTGCCCATGGATTCTTTTGGTGAGTGCACAGCAAGTCAGGGGCTAAGGTGAGGATGCCTGCGCTAAAGGGGGAAGCAGTACACAGACAGAAAGGCAGGGTCAGCGATATGTTTTTGTAGTAATAGCCAACAACACTGTCAGAATCTACCTAGCCACTATTTCATTTCATGGCCACAGTATCTTTATTCCTGCACTGCATCTCACCTACTTGGTTTGTACAAGCAATGAGGCTAACAATCAGAGAAGCTAATGTAATTAAATGGCAACACCTAAGTGGCAAAGGTAGAAAACCACAGTAGAAATAGAGTGTGTGACTTGAGTCAAAAACTTAGCCATTCTATTAAGATTCAAGTCACCACAAAAGTGACCAGTATTAAATTCAGAGGGCTGATGCTGAAATGTAGTCAGAAGCAGAGAATGCTGGTCCAGGTGGTAAAGGGCACAATGACTCTTGAAGGTTCTGAGTAGTTGGGAATATTTGTTCCTTTTATGCCTATCTTGTTCTCTTCTAATAGTCATTTTTAAAGGAGCTGTACTCTGTAATGCCTGGGGAAAAATCTTGTAAGTCAAGGCACATATTGTATTGGAAACATCCATTTATTATTTATGTGCAAGAACCCAATTGTGTCCTAGGACTGCAGATTTAAAGAGTCTCTGTCTCTAGGAATTTTAATTCTAGTATAGAAGAGGGGCATTTACAGTGTAGTAAGTTCTCACATTCAGTTCATGAGGAGAGACTTTTCCCTGGGAGATGGAGGAAGAGCTTCCACAAGGAAATAGTCCACAAGGTGACTCTTGAAAACAGAACAGAAGAGAAAATCAGGTAGGCTGTGCAGACATTTTCCTCTCTCTCTCTGTTTTCCTAGGTCCAATTTCTTAAACTTGTCCCCAGTGCTGCAACAGGCCACCAACTGCAGCCTTCCTTCACCCTTGCCCACATCTTTTGTGGATCATACATCCACTCCTAACCTCCCTCCTACTTCCTCACTGCATTCTAGCCTCCAAAATCAGAAGGCATTTCTACTGAACACAATATCTGAGCAGGCCAAAAAAAATAGGCAAAATACAGTTATTTAGCTCTGAAAGTTCAGACAAGAAACAGAAACCAGGGAACAAAACATTCATCCAACAAAGACAACCCAGAAATTAGGATGTAGACCTAAGCCAGAGGCCATAGTGCCACTAGGATTGTAAGAATACAATCAATAACATCTAAGGCACCATGTCTTCATTACAGCTCAGCTATCTTACCAACCACAGCAAGCTATATTTCAACACAGCTGAAGTACAAAAAATAGTTCTTGAAACCAACTACATAAAGATAGAGGTCATTAAAGAAGAGAAGAAATCTCTTAAAGAAATCTAGAAAACACAATTAGAGAAAAACCAAGAAACTACAAACAAACTTTTGAAGAAAATGAATGAAATTTTTCAAGACATGAAAAATGCAAATAGAGGCAATAAAGAAAACACAAGCTGAGAGAATTCTGGAAATGAAAAATTTTAGATATTTGAACAGAAACCACAGGCAAGTTTTACCAACAGAATACAAAAGATAGAAGAGAAATTTCAGTCATTGACGATGTGATGGAAGAAGTGGGCACATCATTCAAAGAAAATGTTAAATGTAAAAGTTGCTGATAAAAAACATCCAGGAAACCTGGGACACTATAAGAAGAGTAAAGAGTACTAAGAATGAAGCAAGGAGAAGAATCCAAACTCAAAGGCCCAGAAATTTTATTTTCAATAAAATTATAGAATAAAATTTTCCTAACTTAAAATAGAAGGCACTTATAAAGGTACAAGAAGCATCAGAATGCCAAATAGATAGGAAGAGAAAAGAAAGTCTCCTTAGCACATAAAAATCAAAACACTAAACATATTAAACAAAGGAGTAGCATTAAAAGTTTCAAGGAAAAAGACAAAGTAACATATAAAGGCAGATGTATTAGACCTGACTTCTCACTGGAGATTTTAGAAGCCAGAAGGGCCTGGACAGCTGTGCTACGGACTCTATGAATCCACATGACCAGCTTAGACTACTATATCCATCAAAACTTTCAATTACCAAAGGCAGAGAAAATAAGATATGCCATGACAAATTCAACTTAAAACAATATCTATATATGAATCCAGCCTTACATATGCTGTTAGAAAGAAATCTCCAATGTAAGGAAGTCAAGTACACTCATAAAAACATATGAAATAGTTTCACATTAGCAAATCCCAAAGAAAGGAAGTACACACATGCATACAAACACACACACACAGACACACACACAACCACCACTAATAACAAAAAAAACAATAAAAATAATAGAAATGAGAAATCATTGGTCATTGATATCTTTCAATATCAATGGTGTCAATTCACCAATAAAAATATACATACAGATGAGTTGAATTAATACAAAACAGGATTTCTCCTGTTGCATACAAGAAACATACCTCACTATCAAGTATAGATATTGTGTCAGAGTTAAAATTCGGAAAAAGACATTGCAAGAAAATTGACCCAAGCATCATTCTGTTGTAGCTACTTTAATATCTGACAAAATAGACTTCAAGCCAAAAACCAATCAAAAGAGATAGGTAAGGACACTACATACTCATCAAAGGAAAAAGCCACTAAGAGGACATTTCAATTCTTAACCTCTATGCTCCCAAAGCAAGGGCACTCAAGTTTGTAAACAAAAAACTAGTACCACACTGATAGTGGGAGACTTCAAAACTAATGGACAAGTCATCTAGACAAAAACTAAACAGAAATGCTGGAGTTAACTGATGTTCTGGACCAAATGGACCTAACGGATGTCTACAGAACATTTCACCCAAATACAAAGGAAGAATATACCTTCTTCTAAGCACTTCTTAGAACTTTCTCCAAAGCTGACTGTTGGACCTGGTGGTGTGCCTTTCTCACAGGTGCTCTTCAGAGAAGAGTTAATACCAATACTCCCCAAAATTATTGCAAAAAATGGAAACAGAAGGAACATTGCCCAATTCATTTTATAAGGTCACAGTTACCCTGTTACCCAAACCACAGAAAGACTCTCAAAGAGAATTATTTCAAGATCTATTTACCACAGGAAAATAGATGCAAAAATACTCAATAAAATACTTGCAAGTGAAATCCAAGAACACATTAAAAAGATTATCTACTATGATCAAGTAAATTTCATTCCAGAGATGTAGGGATGGTTCAATATATAAAAATGTCAGTGTAATTCTCCATAAACATACTGAAAGAAAAACCCACATGATCATTAAGTTAGATGCAGAAAAGGCCATGAACAAAATTAAACCCCCTTCATGATTAAATTTCTGGAGAGATTAAGGATACCAGGAACATACCTAAACCCAATAAAGACAATTTATAGCAAACCTATAGACAACATAAAATTAAATGGAGAGAAAGTCAAGGCAATTTCATTAAAATCAGGGACAAGACAAAGTTGTCCATTCTCTTCACATCTATTCAATATAGTACTTGACATTCTATCTACAGCAATAAGACAAGGGAAGGAGATAAAATGGATACAAACTGGAAAGAAATAAAAATGTATTCTTATTTGCAGATAATATAATACTTAAGTGATCTTAAAATTCTACCTATAGAATTTTTCCTATAAAAACACATATAACTGATAATCACTTTCATCAAAGTAGCTAAATATACGATTTACTTAAAAAATGTAGTGACCCTTCAATATACAAATGATAAATGAACCAAGAAAGAAATCAAGGAAATAATACTTTCCACAATAGCTTCAAACAATATAAAAAAATCTTGGGAAACCTAATAAAGCAATTGAAAAACTTGTAATAGAAAAACTTCAAGTCTTTGAAAAAAGAAATTAAAGAAGTCAGAAGATGGAATGATCTCTTATGCTCAGGGACTGTTAGGATTAACACAGTAAAAATGGCCATTCTATCAAAAGAAATTTACAAATTCAATGGAATTCCCACCAGAATTTCAACGCAATTCTTCATGGACCTTGGCAGGGTGATTCACAGCTTTATATGGAAAAGCAACATACATATATATATATATGTATATATATAAAATATATTAGCTAAAATACGTATGAACCATAAAATAATTTCTAGAAGTCTCACCATTCCTGGTTTTAAGTTGTACCACAGAGATACACAAGATATACAAGAATCACACAATATTGATATTAAACAGGCAGGTTGAACAATGGAATAGAATTGAAAATGCAGACATAAATCTATATACCCATGGACCCCTGACTTTTTTATAAAGCCAGGAATTCACAGTGGAAAGAAAATAATATCTTCAACAAAATGAGCTGGTCAGGCTGGATGTCTGCATTTAGAAGAATGAAAATAGATTTATACTTATCACCCGCACAAAATTCAAGTCTAAGTGGAGCAAAGACCTCAACATAAAACTAGGTACACTAAACCTGATACAATAGAAAGTGGGGAATAGTCTTGAATTTTCAGACAGTTTTTTAACAGAACACCCATCGATAGCACAGGCATTATGATCAACAATTAATAAATGGGACCTCATGAAACTGAAAAATGTATGTAAGGCAAAGGCAAAGAACACTTTCAAAAAGCAGAAACATTTTTTTTTTTTTTACAAATCCCACATCCAATAGAGGACTCATTTTTTTCCAAATATATGAAGAGCTCACGAATCTAGACATTAAAAAAAATCCAATGTAAAAATGAGGTATAGATTTAAATAGAATTCAAGTGGAGGAATCTCAAATGGCTGAGAGACACTTAAAGAAATGTTCATCATTCTTAACCATCATGCAAATGCAAATCAGAATAAATCTGACATTTCATCTTACATTTTTCAGAATGACTAAAATTGATAACTCAGGTGGCAACTTGTACTAGAGAGGATGTGGAGCAACAGGAACACTCTTCCACTGCTGTTCGGATTGCAAATGTGTACAGCCACTTTGGAAATCAATATGGTGGTTCATTGTAAAACTGGAAATCAATCTACCTTAAGACCTATGCAGACACCAGAAGCATGGACACCAACACAGGCACAGAACCTTTGACCTACAATTTGTCCTGCCTATGAAATATGCCAGAACAATGGTGACATATAACTCGTGGAAGTAGCCAACCAATGTCGGCTTTGACTTAAGACCCACTCTACAAAAAAGAACCCATACCTGAGGCTACTTGGGTATCTAAAAAACCGTTGAGTAGATCATCCAAAGACCTAGCAAAAAACACAAGACTGGTCAAAACAAAGCAAACATCCTCAAACAAACACAAAATATTCCTAATTATATTCTGATATACTCATAGACTGGTGCCTAATGTAGTCATCATCAGCAAGGCTTCCATCAGCAGTTTATGAGAGCAGATGTAGAGACCCATAGCCAAGCATTATACAGAGAAAGAGAGATAAGAGAGAGAGAGAGAGAGAGAGAGAGAGAGAGAGAGAGAGAGAGAGAGAGTAAATAATAAATTGGAAGTCTTTATTAAATGCTGCCCCATGAACTCAGGGAAGGCTGTTGAAGAGGAGGTGGAAAGACTGTAAGAGTCAGAGAAGATTGAAGACACCAAGAGATCACAACTCTCTGAACCCACAAATCAAGGAGCTTATGAGCTCACAGAAGCTAAAGCAGCATGCCCAGGGTCTGCAAGGGTTCACACCAGCTCCCTTCTCTCTATGTTATAACTATTAGCTTTGCACATTTTTTTGAAATCCATGTATCACCTTGTTCAGGCTCCGATCCCCCTCCCAGCCTTCCCAGTCACTCCTCTTCTCTCCATCAGTTAATCTCCTCCCCAGCAAGGGCAGGAGGTCTCAAGGTCCCAAGGTGGCTTAGTTTGACATCCACTCCAGGCATATCTGCTTTCCTCAGCCCCACATCAAGACTGAGTCAGGTGTTTCTCTGGAGGGAATGGGCTCCAAGGTGCCAGTCCAAGGTGTTTCAGATCCCAAGCTGTTCAGTGATTGTGGTTTGCAGCTTGGACCTGCTAAGCTTTTATTGTTTAAAGTTCATTAATGAGTGAATACAACCCCAGTTTATCTTTCTGAGTTTGGGAGACCTCACTCAGGAGGATGTTCTCCAAATCCATCCATTTGCCTGCAAATTTTAGGATATCATTTATTTTTCTCACTGCTGAGTAGTACTCCATTGTGTAAATATACTAATGTTTGTTAATCCATTCTTCACTTGAGGGGCATATAGATTGTTTCCACGTTCTTGCTATTACAAATAATGCTGCTTTGAACATAGTTGAGCTAATGCTTTTGGAGAGGAAATGTGCATCTTTAGGGTATATGCCTAGTAGTGGTATTGCTGGTTCTTTGGGGTGATTGATTCCCCGTTTTCTGAGGAACCATGGTGTCAGTCATCCAAACTGTTCAGTGGTTGTGGTTTGCATCTTGGATATGCTTTGCTTTATGCTTTTTATGTTTAGAGTCTACTAATGAGTAAGTACATCCCTGCTTATCTTTCTGAGTTTGAGATACTTTGCTCGGGAGGATATTCTCCAAATACATCCATTTGTCTGTAAATTTTAGGATATTATTTTTTCTTACTACTGAGTGGTATTCCATTGTGTAGATGTACCACAGTTTGTTAATCCATTTTGAGGTGAGGGGCATCTAGGTTGTTTCCAGGTTCTTGCTATTACAAATAATGCTGCTATGGACATAGTTGAGCTAATGCCTTTGGAGAGGGAATGTGCATCTTTAGGTTATACGCCCAGTCATGGTATTGATGGATTCTTGGGGAGATTGATTCCCAGTTTTCTGAGGAACTGCCATACTGCATTCCAGACCGGCTGAACAAGCTTACACTCCCACCAACAATGGAGGAGTGTTCCTCTTGCTCCACAATCTCTCCAGCATAGGCTGTCATCTGTGTCTTTTTATATTAGCCAATCTTACAGGTGTCAGGTGGTAATTCAAAGTTGTTTTGATTTGCATTTGTCTGATGGCTAAAGATGTTGAGTACTTTTTCAAGAGCCTTTCAGCCATTTGTAATTCTTCTGCTGAGAATTCCCTTTTTGTTCTGAACCCCATTTTTTTGATTGGGTATTTCAAGGTTATATGCTCTAGATTCTTGGGTTCTTTATATATTTTTGATGTCAATCCTCTATCACTTGTAGGGTTGGTGAAAATCTTTTCCTATTCTGTAGGCTGTCATTTTGTCCTATTGACTGTGTCCTTGGCTTTACAGAAGCTTCTCAGTTACAGGAGGTCCCACTTATTGATTGTTGTTCTTAGTGTCTGTGCCACTGGTGTTATATTTAGGAAGTGGTCGCCTGTGCCAATTTGTAGAAGTGCATTTCCCACTTTCTTTTCTATCAAGTTCAGAGTGGCTGAGTTTATGTTGAAATCTTTGATCCACTTGGATTTGAATTTTGTACAGGATGACAGGCTAGGATCTGTTTGCATTTTTCTACACACTACCAACCAGCTATGTCAACACCTTTTGTTAAAGACACTATCGTTTTTCCATTGAATATTTTTGGCCTATTTGCCGAAGATCAGGTGTTCATAGGTTTTTGAGTTAATGTCTGGATCCTCAGTTCGATTCCACGGATCCACAAGCTTGTTTTCATGCCACTACCAGGTTTTTTTTAATACTGTAGCTCTATAGTATAACTTGAAGTCGGGGTTGGTGATGCCTCCTGAGGTTCTTTCGTTGAGCAAAATCATTTTGGCTATCCTGGCTTTCCTGTTATTCCAAATGAAGTTGAGTATCATTCTTTCAAGGTCCGTAAAATAATGTGTTGGAATTCTGATGGGCAGTGCATTGAATCTATAGATTGCTTTTGGTAGATTTCCATTTTTACTATGTTGATCTTACCTATCCAGGAACATGGGAGATCTTTCCATTTTCTGATATTCTCTTCAATTTCTTTCTTCAGTGATTTAAAATTTTTGTCAAATAGATCTGTTACATCTTTGATTATAGTTACTCCAAGGTATTTAATGCTATTTGCAGGTGTTATAAAGGTTAATGTTTCCCTTATTCCTTTTCAGCATTTTTATCTTTAGTGTATAGAAGGACTACTAATTTTTTTGAGTTAATCTTGTATCCTTCTACATTGCTGAAGGTGTTTATCAGCTGTAGAAGTTCCCTGGTAGAATTTTATGGGTCACTTATGTATACAATCATATCATCTACAAATAGAGATAGTTTCACTTCTTCTTTTCCAATTTGTATCCCCTTAATCTCCTTTCATTCTCTTATTGCTTTAGCTAAACTTTGAGAACTATATTGAATATGTAAGGGAGAGAGGACATTCTTGTCTAGTTCCTGATTTTAGTGGAATTGCTTTGCGTTTTTCTCCATTAAGTTTGATACTGGCTGTAGGCTTCTTGTAAATCAAATTTATTATATTTAGATATTTTCCTTGTATTCCTGATCCCGCCAGAGCTTTTATCATAAAGGAGTGTTGGATTTTGTCAAAGGCTTTTTCAGGATCTAAAGATATGATCATGTGGTTATTTCTATTTAGTTTGTTTATATGCTGGATACATTCATGACTTTTTGTATGTTGAACCATCCCTGCATTTCTGGATGAAGCCTACTTGGTCATGGTGGATGATATTTTATATATTGTTGTATACAGTTTGCCAAAATTTTGCTGAGAATTTTAGCATGAATATTCAAGACAGAAATTGGTCTATAATTCTCCTTCTTTGTTGTGTCCTTGAGTGGCTTTGGTATTAGAGTAACTGTGGCCATGAAATGAATTTGGCAATATTCCTTCAATTTCTACTATGTGAAATAGTTTGAGGAGTAATGGTAGTAATTCTTCTTTGAATGTCTGGTAGAATTCTGCACTGAAACCATCTGGACCTGGGCTTTTTTTTTATTTGGGAGGCTTTAAATTACAGCTTCAATTTTTTAAGGGTTATAAGTCTGTTTATGTATCGAATCTGATCTTCATTTAATTTTGGTTAATGGTACCTGTCCATAAATCTGTTTATTTCTTCAAGATTTTCTACTTTTGTGGAGTATAGATTTTCAAAGTATGACCTGCTAATTTTCTGGATTTCTTTGGAGTCTGTTTTTATGTCCCCCTTTTCATTTCTGATTTTGTTGATTTGGATACTCTATCTCTGCTTCTTGGTTATCTTGGACATGTGTTTATCTATTCTGTTGACTTTCTCAATTTAACAACTCTTTGATTCATTGATTCTTTGTAATGTTCTTTTTGTTTCAAATGTATTGTTTTCTGGTTTAAGTTTGATTATCCTGCCATCTACTCCTTATAGGTGAGTTTGCTTCTAATTGTTCTAAGGCTTTCGGCTGTGCTTATAGCTCTTTAGTGTGAGATTTCTCTAGGTTTTTCATATATGCATGTAATACTATGAATTTTCCTTTCAAGACTGCTTTCATTGTGTCCCACACCTTTGTGTACATTGTGGATTCATTTTCATTAAATTCTAGGAAGTCTTTGATTTCTTTCTTAATTTCTTCCTTGACCCAGAGATGTTCAGTTGAGAGATGTTTAGTTTCCATGAGATGGTAGGGTTTCTGTGATCTTTATGTTGTTGAACTCTAACTTAGGCCATCATGGTCTGATATGATACCAGGAACTAGTTCCACTTTTTTTTGTATCTATTGATATTAGCTTTATGACTAATTATTGGTCAATTTCAGAGAAAGTTCCATGTGGTGCTGAGAAATATGTATATCCCTTTGCATTTGGGTGGAATCTTTTGTAAATATCAATTAAATCCATTTGCATGATAACCTCTGTTAGACCCCTTATTTCTCTGTTATGTCTTTGTCTGGTTTCCTATCCAAGGGTGAAAGTAGGGTATCGAGGACTCCCACTATAAGGGTGTGAGAGTTGATGTGAGATTTGAGCTTTAGTAGTATTTCTTTTACATAGATAGGTGTCCTTATATTAGGGGCATAAATATTCAGAATTAAAATTTCATCTAGACCAATTTTTCCTTATATGAATAAGTAATGTCCATCCTGGTTTCCTTTAATTGATTTTAGTTTGAAGTCTGCTTTGTTAGATATTAGGATGGCAACACTAACTTTTTTCTTAGGGCCATTTGATTGGAAAATCTTTTCCCAACTCTTAACTCTGAGCCTTTTTCTTTCTTTAAGGTTTAGGTGTGTTTCTTGTATGCAGCAGAAGGATGGCTTCTGTTTTTGTATCCATCATGTTAGTGTGTATCTTTTTATAGGTGAATTGAATCCACTGGCTTCAGTGGTTCACAATTAGTCAGCTCCTAATCATTTGTGGTTGGAGGGCTTGTTCGTCTTGTCTCCTGTCTGCTCTGAACAAGGGGTCTGTTAGATCTTTGACTCTGCTCTGGACAGAGGACTGCGCTTCCAAGGGATGGAGTTTCAAAGCCCTCGGTCCTTGTCTGGTGAGGCAATTCGCCCTTGATATAGGGCCCAGTTGGGTAGGGTCTAGGCCTTCTGCTGGGACGAGTCTGAGATCAGACTCTTGAATTGGAGCTTGATCCCAGAGAGGACTTTTTTGGATTGTGGCCCAGGGAGTGGGATCTACTCACTATTGGCTCTGCTCTGGAAGAGGACAGGGTTTCAAAGCCCTCAGTCCTTGTCTGATGATACAATTTGCCCTGGATATGGGGCCCAGTTGGGCAGGGTTCAGGGCCTTCTTTGACTACGCTCTGGATCAGCTTTGTACTTTTTAATGGGGCTCCTCTTGACTAGGAGAATGAGTGATTTTTTTAGTCTGCTTTGAGGAGTGCTGAGTTGCTGGTCCAAGTTTGACATGAAAGTTTTTGCTTCATCTTGTATTTTGTTTTGTCATGTTTGGATTGTATCTCTTAGAAGCGTGTTCTTTTTAAATGAGAGACAGAAAGGGAATGGGTCCAGAAGTAGGGGAGGTAGGGAAGAATTGGGAGGAATGGAGGGAGGGGAAACTATAATCAGGATATGTTATATGAGACAAGAATATATCTTTAATTTTTTTAAAAAAGAAAAAAAGAGCAGGAATTTGCAAAATACTTGAGGGTGAAAGGAAAATACTTCAGGCAGAAAAAATTATATATACTACTATTATTTGTCTACCACTGTTGTTGCAGGTTCTAAAGTATATTGACATGTGTTAGGCTTGCCTTTTGCTAGACTCAAAGATGTTTTTCAAGAACAGGATGGATTACACTAGAATCCTTTGGTGATCACGAGAAGTGGCAGAGACGAGAAGTGGCAGAGGTATAATTTTCCTCAGACTGGCCCCATGCATACTAATTACATGCCCCCTTTTCATTAAATCTTGGTCCTTTCTGTTGTTGTCTCGCTTTAAGCCTTGAGAACTCAGGGTTTCGAAAGTGACTTTGTTTCTCAGGCTCCTCTTATTGGAGATCTAGATGGTACCCTCTTTGACCTTGGTAGATAATCAGATCTGTTATTCTTGCTGAATGAGGAGGCTGAGCTGTGCTCCATGAATTAGGCATCAGTTCCTCAGTGTTTAGGGTCCCCATGAGACCATTTAAACTACATAGAGAATTATTTAGGAAGAATAATACAGATGATTCCAAGTGATGCTGTGTACCTCTGTGGAAGATCTCATCTTGAGAAATTTAATTGACTATGCAGAAGTACTGGATACATGGGCTCTAGGAACATTGATCTCTAAATCCTGGGGTTTCATGCCTTTCCTATCCTCAGACCATGCCACCATGGTAGCCACAATAGCATAAATCCCAGTAATCTTACATATTGTATGTCTCAGTTCCGTAGTGAGGTGGTTTAAAATGATGTAGTTTAAGGAAGTAAAGTATGTGGTGATATATTTTGTATTTCATAAAATTAGCCTGGAATATCTGAGAACAGAATCACCCAGTCAAGCCATGAGGGTCAGAAAGTGGTAACTCATGCCTTTAATCCCAGCACAGAAATGACAGTTGATAATTTATGCCTTAATTTCAGCATGGGAATGACCACCTTTAATCCCAGCACAAGAATGACCAAGTGGTGACGTATGCTTTTAATCCCATCACTCAGGAGACAGAGATCTTTCTGTGTTTCTGTGAGGTCAAGACCTAACAACCAAACAGTAGTATCTCTGACCTTTCATCTTAACTCTGGGATTATGATGCAGAGTTGAACCTGGAAGTGAAACAACTGGGCAAAAAAGATATTTAAAGCAGGTGCAGGCAGACATTAAGAGATTTTGTAGAAGTGACGAACCAGACTGAGGACTGTTGAAGATAGTTTTTATCTTTAGAGATTGGCTGGGTGAGAACTGACTGTGGTCTGTTTCCTCTCTCTGATATTCCAGCTATTCCCCAATATCTGACTCTGAGTTTTTATTAAATACCAACTAGAATTGGTGTTTTAAAAGTATATTGGCATAGATGTTAGGTGACCTCTGCTTTGTAACCTCTTGGACTTCAATTTTCTCTCCTATAAACAAAAATAACAAAAAGTAAGTTTTGAGTTTATTTTGTAGTGTGTGTGTTTGTGCAGGTGTATGTGTGCAAATGTGCTAGTGACAAATTGTGAATGTGGAGGGGAGAAAACACCTTTGGGTCTTGGTCCCTCTCTTCTACCTCGTTTGATATAGAATTTCTTGTTCACAGCTGCTCATTACAGGCTACCCGACCCATGAGCTTCCAGCGGAGTCTCCTGTCTACACTTCCTAGCTTTCAGCAGAAGCTTTGGGATTACAGAAGTGCATTACAAAGTTTGGCCTTTACGTGTGCTCCCAGGGATTCAAACTCAGATCCTTACACAAGTGTTTTTCCCATTGAGTTATCTCTATAGCCCCAGGACTTTGAGCTTTGGACACTTCCTTTTGAATCTCACACAGAAGGCATCTGGCAATACAGATTCTGTAATAACCTCTGCTTTCTTCCCAGGAATATGTCTCAGGAGAATGTCACTACCTCTGTGAGAGAGGCCTTGTCCACTCAGTTCCTCAGGTCCAGCACACACACCACAGTTAATTCGTGTATGTTTACATCATTAACTGCTACCAGGCCTGCTTCGCTACCTTTAAAGGACACTTCCAGTCTAATTGCTGGCACCAGAACTCCTTTTCCATACCCAAAGTTCTAACTGTTCTGGTGCGCTATTGAGGGGATGCCTGGTTCTTTCTTTGGCTGCTCCTCCATCCTGCCAGCCCTATCTTATTTTTACTCAGCATGCAGGAAATTTTTTTAAAAATAAGCAAAATTAGATGAACTGAATTTTATCTTTCCCTTACTCAAGCCTCTTGTTGATTCCCCAATATACTTACAAAAATTGAGCTCTTACCAACAGCTCACTGTCTCTGTCAGAACTGACTAAACTGTCTCAAGTATTATGCCTTCTGAAGAGTTCTCCACTTGCTGGTCTTATCTTCCCCTGCGTTGCTTGGTACCATTTAAACCTCCAGATGTCTGGTGTCATGCTAACCTTACAGGTGCCTTCCCCTGCACAAACTCAATGTCACCTCTTCAATGCTACTCTGCAGCTGCTTGATTTCCTTCATGCACTTATCTCTGTGTGCAATGTCAACCAAACAGTGTGCTATGTGTACCCCTTGCTCTAGCAAGGGGGCTTCTCAGTGGATGGGTACTTGTCATGTTATGGGCCATGGTTACCCAGGTAGAGTTCACAGATAAAACAAAGGCCACTCTGTTAAATTTGAATTATGCAGGGCCTATGTATACCAAAAAGAGACATATCTTAAATTGTATTTGTGGCAACTCTATACTCACTTAGATTGTCATCTCTACTGGTACAGATAAATATCTGTTCAAAGAAACAACAGAGAAAGGATGTTATTAGTAAAAGGTGGCCAGGAAACAGGTTGAATTCCTCTTTTTCTGGCCTATATGCTCTGTTTGTCTCTTCAGGGATCCACACAGGACTAGTGCTCACCAAACCACGTGATTGATCTGACTGGTAGGTTCTTACATTATGGAGTCTGTTCCCCTTTTACGTTAGAGAAACAGGGTTAGGAAACAAGGGCCCCTTTGAAGTTAAAGCAGTTGGTGACAGAGATCATCAGAGAATACAGAGATCAGTCTAGGATGTGGCTTTCATAAATAACTTATATCTGTTCTTTGTGTAAGGATAATTGAGGCCCAAGGTCATGTGTTCCCCTTCATAATCCTCAAAGCTAATGTTTAGTGTCAAGTTTACAGTATGGCCCTTCATAATCCTCAAAACTAATGTTTAGTGTCAAGTTTACAGTATGGCCCTAAATAGGTGCTGGAAAAGCCAATCATCACAGTTGCATTCCAGGGAAGTAGCTCACCAAAGTGGATGGACAGCAAGACAATTTGCTATGCTTTTAAAGCAGTGCAAACATGACCATGTATAGAAGTTTGCTAACAGAATTTTGAAACATTGATTGATTTAGTGTGTGCATGTGTGTGTATGTGTATGTGGTCATGGTCCACACGTGAAGGTCAATGAAAAAGGTGCTGGAGTAGATTCTTCACTTCCACCATGTGGGGATTGAACTCAGGTCATTAGGCATGGTAGCAAGTCCCTTTACCTGCTGCACCACCTCACTGACCCACAAAAAACCTCTTAAATTGCATTGGTCAGACTCTGTCTCCTGATCTCCTTTAGAAATAAAGGAGCTGGAAATAGCATTATTAATGGTGGCCACATATGCTCTGGGAAAGCTTTCTCTCATGGGAGGGAGAGAATGTATACAGGGGACCAGTAAGTCACTTCTGGAACAGGCTAAACGAAGCAGAGGCGTGCTGGCTGTGCCCTTTGGGATGCTGCGGCTCTGCATGCATCCCCACATCACTTTTGAGTGAAAAGAAGGGGTAAGACCCTGGCTTCTGTTACAGGGCTCAGAGGCTTCCCATGCCCTTTACCTTCTGCTTTCCTGGACACGTGCTTGAATGAAAGGAAGCAGAGAACGTTGGATGCACCCTGGTGTTCTTTTCTATGATGTTTGCTAGGTTGAAGACATTAAGCATCATTCACAGAAAATATTTGAGAGCCCCCAGGTAGTTTTGCTTGTTTAAAACACATAGAAACAGAAATAGGGTTCAGAAGGCATCAGAGAGCTAGAAGAAAGTTAAGTCGAAAGGGATGTCTGGTCCATTGTTTCAGGACCCCCTAGAGCTCAACAGGCCAAAGCTGTAGTTATTTGAGCCTAATGAGGTGTACAGCCAGATGAGTCTAAGAGAAAACCAGGAAGATGGATCAGCATGATACAGCAGCACCAGAGTGTCCAGGAAGCCCCAGGGAGCTCCAGTAGCAGAGTAACTGAGGGAATGCTTTAGCTGTCATGACTACAAAAATCACAGTTTTTATCTTTTGTATGTTGGCAGGAGTGGAATATTTCATATATGGAGGCAGGACTCATACTGTATCTCTCTCTCTCTCTCTCTCTCTCTCTCTCTCTCTCACACACACACACACACACACACACACACACACATACACACACACCTGACATCATGGTGACCACAGTTCTAAGCTTGATGCCTTACAGGAAAGGAACAGAGCAGAGTTTTAAAAGGTGACCTATTTAACATTTTTATCAGCCTCTTGGGTTGCATCTGCTTATCAGATTTGCAGAATGCTCTAGTCTGACAGAAGTAGCAGATACAATGACTGGCAGAATCAGTCAAGAATGACAATGGGCCAGTATCAGACTATGGAGGAAGCAGATTAAAGAATCTCATCACAAAATGATAAGCACCTGAGGTAAAGAGGATGCTAAAAAGTTCAACTTAGCCATTCTGCCAAATGTACTTCCTTTGAAACTCTAAGTGGCACATAATAAACATACACATTTTTTTGTCATTGCGAGTTAAAAAATTAAGATAAAAAATTCATAAAATGAACTAAATAATGTGACACAAGTGACTGATGAAAAAAAATAGGTCACCTTTTAAAACTCTGCTCTGTTCCTTTTCCTTTAAGCCATCAAATGTAAAACCATGGACACCGTGATGACAGGTGTGTGTGTGTGTGTGTGTGTGTGTGTGTGTGTGTGTGTGTGTGTGTATGTGTGTGTGTGTGTGTGTGTATGTGTGTGTCTGCAGGGGTGCCCATACAGAAAGAAGTTTTACTTACACAATAAGCAGTAGGAAGAAAGCCAATTGAATAAAAAGGGATATGCAGACATACTTTTCAGACAGAACCCTTTTTTGCCTTCCAAATCTGGTGCCCTTTATAGGTAGATTTCCAGATGCCCTCAGCTGCCAGGAATAAATGCCAACAACCTGAAGCATCCTGCTCTGACTCTCTCGCCAGCTCCTTTCCCAGTGGATAGCCGCATGTGTTCATTCTCTCACCCAAAGGGATTCCTTCTCCCTGCTTCTGTTTATCAAAGTTGTCACACCTGCCCTAGGAGCTCATTGTACAAGCAAGATTCCAGTGAGAAATAGATGGCACACTCTTATTTGAGTGATTTGAAAAGAGATCATTTACAAAGCTGGGAGCAAGTCTTAGGGAGCTACAGAGAAGAATGAAATGATTGAGAATCATAAAATCTGACTGCCATGATCGGCTTGAAAAAGTGAGTGAGAAGAAACTCATTCATAGTAGAGATGGTGTAGGTCAGTTCTCTTAACAGGACTCCCAGCTATCACAAAACTGGCCCATTTGCTGGATTCCACCAACACAGAACAAATACAGTTGGAAGTCAGTGAGCAAGAACCCAGTGGTATGCTTCAGGATGTCCAGCTTTCCCAGGGCACAGCATGACAGACAAAGTTGAAGAAAGGATTCAGAGATGGGAGAATACAGAGAACTTCTATTGGCTGAACTTGGCTACCAACACCTTTATTTCTTTGGTATAATGATTTGCACATAGTAGGTTTGCTATAGTTTACTTCACTGTGAATTTCTCTACCATAAGGGTCTGACCTTTGATTTCTGTGCTTAACCCTGTAAAGAAAAGGTGTTCCATCAATAATTAAGAAAAGATGAATAGGAATGAATGAATGAATGAGAAAAAAGACAACAGCCTTTGCATTTACTAGAGGCAGCCACTTCCATGCCTTATGTGGATGCCATTCTAGAATCACATTTCTGCATTATTTTTCTGCACCCTTGGGTGATCCCAAAATGTAGTCTTTGCTTCTATGGCAGGATAGGATCTCTAGCAAACAGCATGTGTTTTCAGTGTTACCTGAAATGTTTCACTGTTTTCCAGAAAGATGTTTGATGTGAGAGGCTTAGCGCATGTCCGTTTACCAGAAGGTCTGAAGAAAACCGTGTTTACTTCAGGATGATAGGACTGATTCTTCCCAGTTTTATGTCTATCTGAACAACGTGTTAAGCTAATACGTATTTTCTCATTCGTCATATTCTTGCGACTGATAGGTATGCCCAGATGTATAAGATATAACTGGATACACAGTGGGCAAAGAGATGTAGTCCAAAGGCAGAATACAAGTGATAATTATTTGCAGCATGAGAAGTACTTTTTGTGTATGGTAACCTGGATAAACCTGGAAATTCAAGGCAGGTCTTCGGGAAGACTTGGTAGTTGTTCTTTAGAGTGAGAAAGACCTAGACAACAAATGATACATATTCTAAGCCATGTGAGGAGTATAATCAAAATGATAGATGTTGCTTGATAAACATGAAAAATGACATTATCTGTGACAAAACTTGCATGATGAGTACAAATGCAGACTGGAAGAATAGATGGATTGGCAGGAAGCCTTGGCTCACTTGGTGCCAAAGACTTGCTTCAGCAGTAGGTTTCGAGTCACACAGAGGATGTGTGTAGTTGGGGGTGGGGTGGGGGAGAAGAGGGGCATAATCTGAGGGTGAATAGAATTGGCAAAGAATTACATCTTTTATACTGTCAAGCAGTAATGGTTGCCCTGTGCTCCAAGCCATCTTGATTCACTAGCCTAAGGAGTTAGCAGGGCCTAGGCTAGAACTAAGCAAAGGAGACATTTATCCTAGATACAAAATTTTAAAGGACTATCTAAACTTAGTAATCAGGATAAAAATCTCTTTCTCTTTGTATGTATGTATAGGCACACATATGTGTGCTGGTGTATATGTGACCTTAGGATTTTTGCCTGCTTCAACTGCATTGAACTTCTCTCAGGTCAACTTTCTTAGATTCAATGTACAAGTGAGATGAAGTAAAATTTGTTCTTCAGCTGGAATTCTAAAATCATCAATTTTGTTAATTTATTTATTTTCTTTAACTTTATGGGATTATTCAAGTTGTTGACAAGGGGAAAAACTCCAATATGTGTAAGAATGTGAAGATTAATGGTTTTAAGTGGGTCTATCAAAAGTTGTTACAATACTCAACAATATTTATTCTGTACCTACTTATTGCCAGACTGTTATACTACTGCTAATGATCCTCAGGGAATGACATAGACTAAAAGAATCTCCTTCATATATCTTACATGATTTGCTCAGTTTTAGGTGAGATACATGGCTAGGCTGTCCAACCATCCTGGAAACCCAGATAATTGGTGCAGAATAAAAGCAAATTATTAGAGAAAAGTAAAATGTTGCTTGGCTGTCATTTCAGTGACCCATCCTATGGCAGCCTCCAAACACCTGGAGTATTTACTCTGCACCTATCTTAGGAGGCCTACTAGTTATTCTCAGAACAGTCTTAGTACTTTGGTCTCTGACTTGGTCTCAGGTTTTTATATAAAATGGGGGATGACTTATATATATATTAAGAGTTATTAGACATTTGGATAACAAATAAATCTCCAGAGTTTTGGTTACTATTATTATTTTTTTGATTTTCAAAACAAAGTTTTACTATGTAGTTCTGGCTATCCTGGAACTCACTCTATAGACCAGGCTGGCCTTGAACCCACAGAGCTCCATCTACCTCTGCCTCCTGAGTGCTGGAATTATAAGTATGTATTACCAGTGCCTGGCATAATGTCTGCAGTTATTATGCTTTGATGTTTGTTAATACTGCAACATTTCATTAGGGGGAGGGGTTTAAAGTTCTTCAGTAGAGAGTGGTGTCTTTGCTACTTCATTTTGAGTGCCTGTGGGTGAGATGTATTTTTGCTTATAAATGATGCAGAAAATACAATTGAGTGTTAATGAATAATAACCACAAATCCTGAATTTGCTTCTTCAATGCCAGAAGTTTTCTCTCCCCATTGCAAAGGTGCCCATATTCAGGCCCATAAGACAAAATGCTAGTTGTCACTACTGACAAGACCTGGGATTGGTTTATTTTAAGTAGCTACCAGGTCAGAGGGATTACACGTTCTCCAGGGAGTCACAAGAAAAGTAGAATGTCAGCATCACCTTTTCTCTATGAAGATGGCTCTGACATTTTCAGAAAGGAAAGACAGCTACTACCTGTCAGCACTGAATAGAGACTATAAGGTTAGTGTATTAGTCAATGTCCTTGAGAGTCATGAACTTATGGAATGAATATTTCTCTCTTCATATATATATGCATATATATGAATCTCTCTTCATATATATGTGTTTATACATACACATATGTATATATAAAATTTATTGGAATGACTTACAGGCTATAATAAAACAGTGGTTATCTGTAAATAAAAAGTTCCGGAATCCAGCTAGTTGCTCAGCCCCATGAAGCTGGGTGTCTGGGCTGGTCTTCTGTACATGCTGGAATCCTGCAGATGTAGGCTTCAGTGGATGTGCTGATAAGGG
>PVIH01004704.1:65017-135761 GCA_004025045.1 Sigmodon hispidus | reverse complement strand
TTTTTCTTCTTTATTTTATATTTAACAAAAAAAAGTAACATGAATTTAAAATGAGGAAAAGTTAACAATAACTATGAACAGGATAAGAATCATAAGCATGGCATATCAAGGGTGGTAATGCAAATAAGATTGCTACACATAAATTTACTATGTGTTCAGCTTTCCCTCTGAAATTTTTTTTCCCATCCCTGTATATCCTTATTCAAGGTCCCTTCCCCCTCCCAACACATTTTGACATTTCTCTTCTCTGCAACGGAAACTGTAATTCTTATACATCTTTACTAAACTTGATGATGGCAAAATGAAGGAAATGGCCCATTCTAGGCTTAGCTCCCTGAAATGAGGGCAAACATCAGACTCTGAGAAGGAATTGCAGCCATTTTTTTTTTTTTTTTTGCCATGACTTTTACTTATTTGATCAATAGTCGTTAAACAAGAGATTAACTGCTGAGACTGTGAAACAGCAATACTGAAATCGTATTTGTTAGGGAGTGATCTGGTACCATCCACACCTACTCACCTACGATACTCCCATATGAACACATGGTACGAAGTTTCTGAAGCACTTTTTTTGATATTCTATTTTTATTTTATGAGTATGAGTGTCTGCCTACATGCCTGTCTCTGTACCCTATGTGTGCAGTGCTCCAGGAGGCTGGAAGAGAGAACCGAATCCTCTGGAACTGGAGTTGCAGACTGCTGTGAACTACCATGTGGGTGCTGGGGCCCAAACCCAAGTCTTATAAAAGAGTGGCCAGTGCTCTTAGCCAAGTCATCTCTCCAGCCCCCAAAGTGCTTTTGACGACACAGAAGATACTAGAGCACGAAAAATTAATAATATGAGGTTGTTTGTGGTTTATATTTGAACAAATGATTCTGAATTATTTTCTTTTTAAAATATATTTTGTTTCCTCGACCAGATTGCAGTATCCTGTGGGTGATAATCCAGCCAACACCAAGATCTTGTTAATAGCTAGATTATTGCTGATATTTGTGGACTTTGCTATGTGTCAAAACTGTGTAACGTGTGCATCTGTAGGCTACTGAAGTCTTCATGCTTTGTGATTTTTGGTTTTTCTTTCCTTTCTTTTATTTTTTTCTTGACAGTATCTTACTACGCTACTCTGGCCCTTGCTACATAGCTCAGGTTGGTGTACAACTCAGAATCCTCCTGTCTTCGTCTCTTAGACACTGGGATTACAGATTCACACCATCATGTGCAGCCCTGTCCTCAACATGGATTATAGGCTTCATTGAGTAAGTGCTGGGCTGAGTGCTCAGCTCAGGAACAGCCATTTGTGAGTGTTCATGAGATTTTTCTCAGAACTTTAAAATAGTCTCTACCTTTTCTGTCCTGTTGATTCATCCTCCCAAAATATCTACATTTAGACCCCTGGCTGTCTGAAACTCCATCTTCTCTGTGACATCTGAAATAACTACTCATATAAAAAGCCGTTAATTGGGTTCTCCAACAGCCCTGAGGATAGGAATTAAAGAGTGGTTTATTAATGTTGATGATAAAAATTATTCTTGTATTTTTGCAAATGGAAATTCATCATTTTTTATTATAAACACGGATACCAGCATGAGATATGCAGTTGAGTCAGTCAATAGAATCATATATTTCCAATCATATCATGATCACCTTTATATCTCAACACTGTATTTATACTTATCCACTTTATGGTTACAGGCATGTCATTTGACTGTATCTATAACCATATATATATATATATATATATATATATATATATGTGTGTGTGTGTGTGTGTGTGTGTGTATAAGTTTTGAAAATATCTTTGAGGTATGCTATCATCTAAAATAGTTTATAAAAATATTCTGATACACTATATTTCAATAAAATTAGTTTCCTTTGGGAAACTTCAGCAGACAGCTAGTTAGGTCAAGGGTACTAGAATGTTTAGGAAGCTGAATGGCTGCTTTGGAAACTGTCACAAGTGATCTCATCATAAAGATGGTTTAAAAATCTGGATTGCCTTATGTAACTCTCCACTTGAAATCTTCAGTTATTTCCCACTATACTTTGTAGAAACAAAACCATCACATACTAACTTGTGGGTTCCAAATGTTTGGAACCTGCTGCTCTCCAATTTCATGTCTCAATGCTCTTCCCCCCCCCCCCCCCGCGCCTCTAATTTTGGAAGCTCTGTCGCACTATTCCAGCACTATTTGGTATGAGGACAGGAAGTTCATCTGTCTTATTCATCACTGTGACATCAGCACTGATACATAAAAGAGACTCAAGTAAGTATTGAGCAAGTTCTTGAATGTGATCTCAGCCAACAGATATTCCATTGAGCTGTCACCACGAGCCTGATGCTGCAGGTGTGGGTTCTACAAGCCGCAGTCATCATAGACTAGAACACAGAATGACACCTGTTCTCACAGAGCTCTGACTAGTCCAGATCGGACAGTGACGTCACAGAGGCTGAATTCTCCCACTTCAGAGTCAACGGCTCACAGGCAGCATGGGACACTACTTCCCTCACTCAGTCACTACAGCATGGGCAAGGAAAACCCAGAATCTGAGTCTTCCTGAGTTGAAAAGAGGGTACCAGGGAAGAAAGAGTCTCAAGGGGAAGAGAAAGTTCCTCTTGACTCTGGTGAATACTGAGCAGCACCTGTGTGAAGGGTATGGATGATATCCCTGGAGACAGTACAGGATCCTATTACTGCTTGTCTTTACAGTGGAGGATAAAGACCTTGCCATACACAGGACTTTGAGCAGGGACTTCAGAGGGTATATTCCTTCTATGGTAGAGGCTGTGGGGGGGCGCTCTCCACCCATGTTTTAAAGTAAATCCAAACAGATTATAATGGTTCTAAGCAACTTAACTGCACTTTGCATTAAAAGTAAAAAAATTTAGAAGAATATTAAAAATGACTATGCTACAAGGTATATTTTACAGTGTCTAGCCTCCATAAAATATTGTCAACTGCAAAGAGTCAGGAAGAGAGTTTTACTGTAGTGATGAGATAGATTACTTCAAAGAAAAAAATATATGATTGATATGGCTCACGAAATTGGTGGATAGGGATGTTGCCAAAGAAGATGCTGTAAATATTCTCTATATGATCAAGAACACAGAAGAAATGATAACATGACCAAGTAGGACATGCAAGGTATCTTCTGTGGAGAAGGGGAGGTGAAGGAAGGTAGAAACTGAGTTCTCCACCGGGGACAATCCAGACAAGGATGAGGGCAGGTGTTGTCTCATTGTCGGAAATGGGAGTTAAAAATGTGAAAATCAGAAAATGATACTGATCCCTAAGGTATAGAATAGGGCTTGGTGGTGTGCGTATAAATACATGGCTATATATACACATACATACAGACATAGTAAAAACAGATGTGAAGTGTGCGTGAATGTGTATCTATTGTGTGTATATGAACATACATGTGCATTCCTGTGTGTGTGTGTTTTGAGTTTTTGAGGGGGGCAGTCTGAGACAGGGTTTCTCTGCATAACAGCCCTGGCTGTCCTGTTACGCTGTAGACAAGGCTGGCCTCAAACTCAGAGATCTGCCTGCCTCTGCCTCCTAAGTGCTGAGATTAAAGGTTTGCAACCCTCCCCCAAGATCTTGTTCTTAAAAGCCATTCTCAAAAGAACCAGGGCTCTGCTGCCCCACTGTGTGCTGCACACAGCACAAGCCTCGGTTCACCACCAAGAGTCCTAATACCTTCTAGACCCAGAGACCCACCAAATTAAACTCCAGAGAGTCCTGCCAAAAAAAAAAAAAAAGAACCCAAGCTCACTGGAGGAGAGGTCAGGGCCAGGGCTGGGAAAGGAACACAGGAGGAGCACCTGCTTATGTTCCAAATGAAGTAAGTGCTTGAAGAAATGAACAATTCACACCAAAAAGACAAAGTAAGCAGCTTTTAGCCTGTGTCAACTTAACATAAAAACCAATAGACTATAGGGGCTGAAGAGATGGTTTGTGTGGTTAAGAGCATGGTTGCTCTTCCAGTACTCCTGGGTTCAATTCCCAGCATCCACATAGCTGTTTATGAGGCATCTGGCACCCTCCTGGAGTACCAGGCTCATACACGGCGCACAGAAATAGGTGAAGACAAAACACTTGTACATATAAAATAAATAAAATTTTAATGAAGAGTATAAACCATTGACTTAAAGGAACCACCGTGAGCCCATAGCAACATAACTAAATACATTAAAAAAAAAAAAAACAATGTTTTAGAGAAATAAAAGAACGACATAATCTAGAGCTAAAATATTGAAGAACTGCAAAGGGAAAAAACTTCCTTTCACAGAGAAACCTTGAAGATGGCACTTTAGTCAATAATCAAAGTTAGCATCACTAGTGATAATTCAAAATCAAGTCCCACTTGGGGGGGCACAACAAAGGGACACTCCATACAGTTCAAGTTTTCTAGCTAGAATTTACTCAGAAATATAAGGGGGCAGCAAAAAGAGTTGGTGGGTAATGTCCTTGTTGCCAAGCCTCACAACCCAAGTTTGATCCCCAGGGTCCACGTGGTGAAAGGAAAGATATGTCAGACAAGCCCAAACTGAGTGACCTTGTATAAGATAAATGGCCCACAATCTCAAAGTGTGTCAAGGTCGCAAAAGGAACTGGGTCACACAGGACAGCTAAGTGCAAGATTTTCAATCAGGGCCTTTTGCTTTAGGTTATTGCTGAAGGGTAATTTTCAATATGTAGATGGGGTCTCAGGGTTAGAATGGAATTGAACATCAGTATTGACTCTGACAATCACATTATGATATGGAGAAGAGAGTCCTTAGTTGTTCAAAACAGACACTAAAGCATTTCAAGGCAGTCGACCTGTTCCTGAACTTACTCCAAATGGTAGGAAAACGAAAGTCCTCAGCACTGTACTGTGACTTGCCCATAACTGAGATGTGTCTAGCCCAGGAGTTTCCTTCTGACAGTAGCATTTATCTTCCCAGACTGACACTTGCTGAAATCCAGCAATGCAATTACTTCATCAAACTCAAACCAAGGAGTGAAGAGAGAGGGATTCTAGACAGCCCCAATAAAGGTCATAAGACTATGACTATAAGCTCTGGGAAAAAAAAAAAAAAAAAACACCTTTTTGAGGCAGACAGATGCCTTGATGTCTCTGAGATGTTGCAAAAGAGGCAGCTTTCTATAAAGGTAAAAACCAGACCTCCTGCCAAACTTAAATGAAAAGAAAAGATACAATTCCACCTTTATTACATCCTGAAATTGAGCTCCATCTTCAAATCTATGTCACAGGATGCTTGCAAGCCATCAGGCAAAGAAACAAGCCCCTGATAGGCCGTCATTATCTCTGCCCATGAAACTTGCCTGTGCATTAAAGGGTATCAATCATGAAGTCACTTCCTCAGTTGGTTTGCCTGCATTAATGCAGTTATCCAGGGCTGCCTCAGTCTCTGGTGTAGCAGATTTTTTTAAAAGGACACTTTACTTTTCCTAAAAACTAGGCTATTTCAAAAAATTAATTTCCCAGGGATTTGAAACTTCTAAGGTTTTATAGTACAAATGAGAATCTCAAGTGCCTGGACTACTGTGTTTTAAAATTTTTTAAATAAAAAATACATATATATATAGTGAGATTTCTTGTGGCTAAGACATAAGTCAAAATACAACATTCATTTATATTTCATATATCTCATGCATATAGCCTGAAAGTAATGCTATATAGTATTTTTAGTGTGGTAATATGTTACATATTTAATAAAACCTGGAATATCAAGAGATCAACCCACAGTCAAACTAGGCAGAGGTAGCACACTGCATCATCACTTGGGAGATCGCTCTGGATCTCCAGGAGTTCCAGGGATAACAAGAAGAGTGATAAGTCACATAGCATGAGGATCTAGGATCTCTTTAAGTACAAGGCCAACCAGCTCAGCAATGGTGGCACACACCTTTAATCCCAGCACAGGGTGGGGGCAGAGGGGGAATGAGGGGTGGGGATGGGGGGATGGGGAGCCAGGAGTGGTGATCTACACCTTTAAACCCTTAACTCCAGAGACAAGAGATCTTTCTGTGTTTCTGTGACTGAGTTCAAGGCTGACTACCAAAATAGAGTAGCTCACATCTTTAACCCTAACCTGAATGGGGTACAGCTGGGCAAAGAAGGGTATTTAAGGCAGGTGTAGGAAAACAGCAGCAATTAGAATTGACCAGGATGGAGGCTGAGGAAGCAGGAATATAGCTGGGTGTGATTTGACTGTGGTGTTTCTCTCTGATATTTCAACATTTCCCTGATATCTGGCTCTGAGTTTCTTTCATTACAAGCAGGATTCGTGCAGCATTTTTAGTGAGCTTATGTTTTTACTATGACCTGTCAAATGAGGTCAGTATGAAGTTTCCCCCTGGTAACACTGTCTTGGTGCTTAGGAAGTTAAGTTTAGGAATGCTTTGGGTTTTTTCATTTGGAGTGCTTAGTATATAGTGTTCCCCTGATGGTTATATACAATGCATAAGGCTAAGTGCATACTTTATGATGGAAAAATAGCTGAGTTGTTAAAAATTGTAGCAGCCCTCAAGAAACCGAAGTTTCACACCTATATCAGTACAGAGCAGAATTTAATTGAAAAACATTGGCTTCATTTCCAGTAACTGCAGTGAGTTGAGACAGACCATACTTGAACATCTACAAGTTCTGTGCATGCTTTACTGATTCCATCATCCATGGAAATGTTTTCAATTGACCATAAAGAGGATTATATTATTATTATTATATTACTATTCCTTCTAATAAAATTAAATATATCACTTTGAGGAGAGGAGAGTAAAGCTTTCGACTCAAACGCTGGAAAAATATTTACAAAGCCCCAAACCTACCTATATGTCCTTTCTCTAGCACCAAGCATGATGTCTGACTAGCCCACTTCTCGGATCTCTCTCTCTCTCTCTCTCTCTCTCTCTCTCTCTCTCTCTCTCTCTCTCTCTCTCTCTCTCTCTCCCTTTCCCTCCCTCCCTCCCCCTCCCTCTTATCTACCAGAGTCTTGCTATGCAGCTCAGGCCGTACTTGAACTTCAACTCAATTATTAAAATTATCCTGCCTTTTTGTTTTTGAATTGTTAAAATAGGTGCACTGCAAATGGTGTTTACTTGCAGTCACACTGTGACATACAGCTTGACAGGAAGCCACCTATTTGCCCTCTTTTAGACAGCATTTGAGTTATCTCTAATTGCCACAGTTTATTTATCTAATTACTTTCATACTAGACTCTTCAAAGAGTTACAGAGAACACAAACACTGCCTTTGATTTTAAGGACAATGCAGTCTGTTTGGAAAAGTTTATTTAATAAAAGCTAAATTATTAAATTTGGGAGGACTGGAAAAGGATTCGTGAACAGGTAAGGATTTGAGCAGACACTCAAAAAGAGAATACAATTTGCACAGACTAAGAGGGGCTTGGGGGAGGGATGTTCCCAGAGAGGAACCCAGAATAACCAGGCATGCAGAATTACACAATTGTCACAGCAGTAAGGAGAGTGGGCTGAAAAGGTATATTGGAAATATTTGGGAGAAACAAGTAAGCTTGAAATTTTTATGTGAAATCAATTTATGAGACTAATCAGTTAAGAAGCAACCATTTCCTTTATGCTTCTGGCCTTGGATTTTTTTCCTCTTACATTACATAAAATATTTTTTTAATGGCAAGAATCACCTCTGTCAAATATTACCCTAGCCTATATCAATCCCTGGCACCTTTCTTACCCATATGTAGGTTAATTCCTAGGAACCATAATTTTGTAGTGCAGTTTGATTTTGATAGCAGGAGACTGAGGTTGGAAACGTCTTATTCTTGCTAAACAGAGATGCCAGATTACAGAATCGAAACTGAAAAGACTTGATCAACTATCTTCCTGTTACCCTGGGGGCAGTGGGCAGCCATCTTGGTCTGTCATATGCACCAGTTAGCTGAGAAATCCATTCTTCCCAGGAAACACAGCTGCCAGGAGAAGCAAGGACTCACTATGGAGCACTCACGATTCCCAGGGGCTTCCAGCTGCTCCTTCAACTGCTGACCCTGCTGCATTTCTGTCCCTAAATTCTAAGACATCTTATGTCTTCTATAATGAATCCCCTCTTTCTGTGTAAGCTAGATTGCTTCAGGTTTCTATTTGATACCAGAAGAGTCCTAATACGGTAACAATACAATAGTTCCCCCAAGCCCGCTGTCCTCCTCGCTTCAGTATGGGTTCCCCCCACCTGCACTCCCTCATTTCACTATTAGTGTTTACATATGTCCCACTTTAGAAATTCAAGTGTCGCCATTCACAGCCCCTCTATCCTCCACTTTTGACTTCCTACCCTTGAAGGAAATGCTAACAAAGAAACAGAGAAAGGTCAGAAATGTCATTAATATATGCTTAGGGCTTAAAAGCAGAGAATGCTTTTTATTAGTCCAAATCCCCCAAGACATGTGATACAAATGCTAGAAAATAAGAAAAGTTTCGAAACAATATTATTCAGGTCCACTAGAGCAGGCTGGGTCTCTCTGGAGGCCACCTGAGGGACAAGGTACCTATAGCTTATGAGACCTTTAGAAACTCCAACTTATTAAGGTGACCCATGTCACTTTAGCTACAGCAGGTTCTTCCAGATGTGCATATAGCTATCATATGATGACGTTATTGATGTAATGGGAAAAATCACAAGCCTGGCATCTTCCAAATAGGCCCCTCCTGCTGACAGGCTCATGCATAGAAAGTAGGTGGAGGAGCTAGAAATCTCGGAGCCTTGAAGAACCCCTGAAAGCAGATAACCAGCTAGCTGGCAAGTGTCAATATAGTCACAGTTTTACCCAACAGGGAAGCTAAACATAAACTCACTTTACCACAGCATTTATGCCTGGCTATGTGGTACAGAATAGATACCCCAGTACAGGCTGCTGCTGGTTTTCCATCAATAGAAGGTCTGATAACATCAAGAAGAACTCAGCAATGCAACTGTGAAGATCACCTAGAAAGTGGCCACTCGGTGCATGGCTTATTAGGCTAACCCTTGCATGGTTTCTCTGTCTGTCTGTCTGTCTGTCTGTCTCTGTTTCTCTCTCTCTGTACAGCTATTTATTTATGTCTCTTTAAAGGGCAATCAAGAGTTGGCTTTGGCACCTTTGGTAATTATGTTTCCTGGATATTTTTGCTTATTCTAATAGTAGATCTTGTTTATGTCTTTTGTAAGCCTTCACTATGAGACACATTTTATAAGGTAATACCCATATCTGTTCATTTCCACCTCTAAAATCTAGTAAGAACTGGTAACAAAGTCTCAATAAAATATTTATTAGACAAATAGGTGAGTAAATGGGCAGATGAAAAATGTAACTTCACAGGGAAGAACCTGAAAACCTTTATCAAGAACCTAATGACGGGTCTGAATCTGCAGAGAATCAGTGCCGTTTCCCATTAATAAAGTGTATAGGTGAAGGGGAGGATGTAGGATGTTCAAGGCTTTGAGGTTCCTTTTGAGGGAATCAAAAGTGGTTGATATGACCAGTGTGGGCAAGAGAAAGGGGAATAAAACTGACGAGATACACAGGAAAACTCTGTAGGTTCCATTGAAGAGTTTGAGATTCATTGTACTGGGAACGGGGAGCTGTGGTGTAAAGTTTTCAGTGGGAGAGGCACATGGTGAAACTCTCTGGTGGAACATTTCCTTTGGCAGCACTCTGACCGGTATCTGACAGCATGGTGGAAGTGTTTGAAATGGCCTGCAGGGTTCAGTCAGGAACCACCACAGTCAAGGATTCAGGGATGGATGGCTGAGGAGGTCATCTCAGCACCCTTTCCTTCATTTCTGTCATCCACCAGGACATCTCACGTCTTCAGGACCAGTGTCTGAGGATTCTGAGGAGTGGCAGAAGATGCCAATCATAACAGAGCCCCACAGAGAGGTCAAGCCAGTATGTCTCAGGAGGAGGATGGGTGGGCCCTCTCCCCGATAAAGGAAAGCAATGTCTCTCTCTCTCTGATACAACAGTCCCTGGACCACCTCCCTCCTCCTAACAGTTAAAATGCTTGATGGTCTCTTTGTGCTTTTTCTTTAGGGGAATGATAAAGAAGAGGCAACCAAGGAAAAGTCAGAAAGTGACAGAGAAAGGAAATACACAGGAAGGAGCCCTTACCTCATTTATAAGCAAGGAAGAACACATGCCATGGAAAATGGCATTTATGGTTATGGTAGCCCATCACAGGAGTCTGAGTTTATAAAGGAGGTTTCTAGTGGATGGGAAAATGTCCAACATGTTTGCTCAACTTCTTTGTGAAGGTGGATGAGCTCTCTCTTCACTATCCAGGACTGAGCAAATGTGGAGGGAAGGTTTAAACCCTTTGCCCTGAGGTGGCAGACAGTTCTTAACTGTGGCTATATATTGGAATTAACTGAAGATTAAAAAAAAAAAAATTACTGATGCCTGAATCCTAAACCCTAGAGATTCTAATTTAATTGGCTTTCCTTTTAGTGTGGTTTGGGAATTGGTCTGTTTATAGAGCCCTTTGGGTCCTGTGAACATACAGACGGGCTGAGAACAATCACTCTGAGGCAGGAACCAGAAAACTTGTTTCATAAAGAAACAGAAGGTCATTATTCAGTTGTATGGGCTGTGTGATCCCTGATAAAACTCCTGTTCTGTGGTTGGAGTGTGAATGAAACCACATACAAAATATAAATAAATGAATATATTTGTGTGTTCCAATAATACTTTATTTGTAAAAAACAAAACAAAGCAGCAGCAGCAACAAAAAAAAAACAAACCCAGAGCATAAGTTGGATTTGAGTCCCAAGTCATATTTTATTGCCTACTGCATACCCCAATACATCCACTGAATGATCCAAATGTTCTACATATAGAGAAAAAGTAGAAAAATACTGTCGTTTTTAAAAAGACATTTGGAATGATATTCTATTCTAGTTTGAGTACAATGAGACATGTTTCTGAGTTCCGTTTCCTAAAATGCTTTTGAGGAAGTAAACTTGATGACTGACAAAAATTCTTACCAGCAATCCATCCTATAACAGCTGCCTGCTCATAACGACATAGTGGAGATAACCTCATATCCAAAGTATGCCAAGCAAATGGTTTGGACAAAAACCTTGCATCTAAGTTAACCCCAACAAGCTAAGTAAGTCTGGGATAGAGAAATAAGTCTTATGATAGAGAAAGTAGATGACTAACTTTCATTAAACTTCTATGCTGCTTTATTTTTTTAGGAAGACAAAGTGTGACTTTGTGTATGTGCATGTGGAGGCCAGAAGTGAACACCAGACACCCTCCTCCATCACTCCCCACCGTAGCTTTTGAGTCAGAGTCTCTCAGAACCTAGAGCTCACTGGTTTCTTTTAACTGCTTGGCTAGCAAGTCCCTAAGATTTGACTGTTTTTGTATACTAACGCATCTGGCTTTTTTCTTTTTACATTTATTTGCACTCCCCCCCCCACGTGTGTGCATTGTGTGTGTGTGTCTGTGTGTGGTGTGCGTGTAGGGTAGGGTGTGTGTGTGTGTGTGGTATGGTGTGGTGGTGGGGTGTGTGTGTGTCTGTGTGTGGTGTGCGTGTAGGGTAGGATATGTGTGTCCTATGGCATGGTGGTGTGTGTGTGTGTGTGTGTGTGTGTGTGTGTGTGTGTGTTTGTGTGGTGTGTGTGTATATACCACAGTGCACCTGTAAGGGGCAGGAGAAGTTAGTTCTCTCCTTTGTGGGTTTGATAGTGAGCAGCTTTATCATTGGCCATCCATCTTTCAGGCCCCAAATGACTTTAGTGAGGATGCTAGAGACCTAAACTCAAGTCCCATGCTGGCACAGACAGTCGGCACTTCACCCACTGAGTCATCTACTTAGGCCTCCACTTTGACTCTTGTGCTTTGAAGGAAAAAAAAAATCCAGTAGGATGAAGACTCTTTCAATAGCGAATGAATACAATGGATTAGATTGACAAAAAAAAAACCACTTAAGTCTTAGATAACGAATGGGACAAAACAAGTTTGAACTTCAAATGAGAAAAATATCTTTGCTGGGTTAGGATGGACTTCTCAAGCGCTCACCATTTCCTGGGCTGGAGCTCAGCCCAAGCCCATTTTGCTTTTGCTGTGGTATTTGTTTCTGACTCAACATAGGGACCCTGTTTCAATGCACCTTGCCATTTTATGTTGGGAAACCCCAGAAGCATTGATACCTTAAGGAGATTAGGATCAGCAGGGTTGTTAGACACCCCCCCCCTCCTATCCCTCCTGATTCTATCCATCTCTATGGAAAATCAGCTGAACAGCAGCAAGACATTTGCTCTTGAGTCAGACTGGACGAGCTACAGATGACGTCACCCTCACCTTTATCCTGTCGGTGTTGGCCTCCATCTTCAGCTGCTCTACCAGCTTCCTGGCTTGTGCTATGCTGGCGGTGTTGTTGCTGGCCATTGGAGAGCTGGACAGGGTTTTCAGACACTCTAGAAGACACAGAGAACTACATCAGAGAGTTCACAAGCTGGGTGGGGAACATGCAGCTCTTCACAGCTGGTGGAGCTCACAACAGTGACGGTAGCCAGGCCCAGTTCCCCAGCCATCTACAGCCCAGTCAGCTTTATGTATGACTAGCGGGATTTGATTCCCATTTCTGCCCTGCTCTAAAGAGAAAAAGGTTCATCTGGTTAGAGTAAAATGTACTGACATATACATATATACACATATATGATACTAAAATCAACGTAATTTATAAAGTTCTCTAGAAGTGCTAAGACACTGGTGGACACCACCATTCTGTGGCCACTGTGGGTTGCAGACGCTCTGTTGTCAGGGGCTGGATGAAGTGTCCTTAGAGAATGAGAGAGGAAGCAGAGCAAAGAGATGGGGGAATGTCCAACGTCCCTTCGGGTCTCAACCTGATTCCATATTCTTATGGAATCGAGCTCCGCCCTGCTGCTTAGTTGTGACCACTTTGGACTGCTACCACAGGGACAGCACACTGGGGCAGGTGTTGCTGGTGGATGGGGGAAGGGTAGCCTGTCAGTGAGTTCACAATTCTTGCTCATGGTTGTTTTACTCAGAGTCCCTCAGGAACACGTCCACAGTGTCAAGGAGGGTCAGAACCATGTTTAAATTGCTAAGGACATTGATTAGTTTACTAGTATTTTTCTAAACTTAGCATAAAAGGCTTCCTACTCTGTGTCATAGAAACTGCACTTGTGCTTTGAAGGCAACGTTGTCTGCCCGTGTGGATCTTGCACCAGTGTCTCTGCTAGAGTTCCCAGGGTCTCCATGTGGTGTGACTCCCACACTCTTCCAAACCTATCCTAATTTTCTATCTCTTCTAATTCTTTCTCAGTCCATCATATCATCTTACCTTCTTATTGCTGTTCTTCTAAAAAAGCATTCTGTTTAGTGCCCTCCCCCAAATCTTGAGGGAGTCTTGCTTCTCATCAAGGCTTCATATCATTTAAAGCTGCCTCAGAAGTTACTAACATTTGACAGGGTAGCAATGACCGAGAGCTTTAATTTAACTATTGTGCCAGACTCAGGAAATGAAACATAATACATGCCATCCATCTACACTGATCCAATCTTGTTTTGGATCCATTATATTAAACATGTAACTCTGTCTCCCTTTGAGAAACCCTTGTGTAGTGATGGAGTGGAAGGTTCTTCATCTCAGAACAAGGGGACACAGGAAAGCAAAGGCATAAAGAATAACCCATGGGGCTGGAGAGATGGCTCAGAGGTTAAGAGCACTGACTGTTCTTCCAGAGGTCCTGAGTTCAATTCCCAGCAAAACCACATGGTGGCTCACAACCATCTATGATGAGGTCTGGTGCCCTCTTCTGTAAAACTGTATGCATAATAAATAAATAAATAAAAAAAAAAAAATTAAAAAAAAAAAAAAAAAAAAAAAAAAAAAAAAAAAAAAAAAAAAAAAAAAAAAAAAAAAAAGAATAACCCATAATAAGTCATAGACAAATTCACCTACCACTAAATAAAATTCTGTTTTCATGTTGTTTTAATTGCCAAAAAAAGCAAAAACCTATGTGATCTCTTTAGTATTAAGAAAAAGTCTGTAAATTACCTGTTCATTTTTATAATTTTGAAGACATTATGTATAATAATTCTCTGGAGTTCCTTCTGAGAAGTCAGCTCAGAATGACTGCGGCAAAACAAGCCACTCTACTTTGCCATGTAAACAGGAAGGCAATTAACTGTTCTCTCAGCTTGGTTTCAAAGGATTTGGAAACAACACCCTGAGGGGGAGTTGAGGCAATGTCTGAAGCAATGAGGAACTAACTCCACACTGTACCTTCAGATATTTGATGATGAAGAAAGGGAGAGATTCATGTAAAAAGGAAGAGAAACACAGAAGGAAGGAAAGAAAAAAAGGAAGAAAGAAGGAAAGAGAGAAAAAAGAAAGAAAGAAAGAAAGAAAAAGGAGCTTGAGGAATGTTTGAATGTGTAAATGAACTTGCTGTCAAGTTCAATCCCCTGAAGGTGGGAAGAATGATTCTAGCCAGATGTCCTCAGAACTCCACATGTGTGCCCTGGCACGGGCACGCGCACGCGCGCGCGCGCGCACATACACACACACACACACACACACACACACACATACACACTATAAAAAACTAAATCAGCATAGTTAAGAACCTAGACATTGCATAGGAATATTATATTTCCAAAACTCAATAAACATTTAACAGCCCAGCAAAGCTCTACAAAACCAAGATGGGATTCCCAGTGAGCCTGATATATAAACAGCCATAATCTCCAAGTCTCCGGACACTGGTCTGTGAAACTATTGTTTCTGCCACACTAGAATTCATTCATCACACTAGAATGCAGATAATCATAGAATGACTGAGCCTTCCCTGGGCCTGAAAGGGATTTAGAAGCCTTGCCAGCTACTCTTCAACCTTGAATTGAATCTAAATCATATAATAACCTGAAGCACATCATAATTTGCCTCCCAGCACCCTTTCCTCTCCTCTTCATTAGTGACAGTACCTTTTATTTCTTTTTTTAAGTGAATATGTGTGTTACCTGTTTGTGTATGCTCATGTGTCATGTGTGTGAGTGTGGAGAACAGAGCTCAATGTCAGCTGCTCTTTGCCTTATATTTTGAGACAGTCTCTCACTACTACAGAGCTCACTGATTCTTCTAAGCTGGCTGGCCAGTGGGCCCCATGGGTTCTCGGTTCTCCTGGTTTTGCCTTCCCAGTCCCAGGATTACAGTGCATACCACTGCCGTGCCCAGTGTTTACACAGGTTCCAGGAGATGAAACTCTGCTCCTCACACTTGCTTGGAGACCCCTAGTTATCTTAGCTGTTTTCCAGGCCCACATTCTTTTCTGGTTCACAGAGATTACAGGAACACTGAAGTGTAGCTCAGTATTACCTTCGGAATGAGCTGTTTTCCAGCCTACCTTTCACTAGAAATCATTATCTAAGTTTTGGTCAATGAGTGATACCCTTGTTGGAAGGAGTTAACACTCATTGTCATTTTTCCTCCTGTTTCTGGTCATCTTGAATATTCCAGGAGGAGTAGAAAAATTTTTCTTTTCTTTCTTTTTAAGTTTTAGGGCTGTACTCTTTATTTTTCTTTTTAAATAAAGACTCATTTAAAAATTACTTATGTGTTTGTTTGTGTGTGTATGTATGTACATGCGGAGATTGGAAGAGTGTGATAGATGCCCTAGAACTGAAGTTACAGGCAGCTATGAGCCACCTAACATGGGTGCCGGAAACTGAACTCCAATTCTCTGGAAGAACAGCAAGTGCTCTTAGCCACTGAGCCATCTCTGCAGCCCCATAATTTGCATTCTTGATGACAGTGCAGAGACTTCATGCCAGCTGTGGACTGGCCACCTTTTATGTGAGAGAGAAGCAAGGGGCCTCTTGATCACAGCCCTGTTATTAAGAGTTTCCCTGTTGCTGGCCACCCCAAACTAGCTATTAACTGATTAAATGCTCCAGTCTTGTCCTTTGAATTCTAGGGGAGTCTGTGTCCTGATGTCTATTCATGCTCTAGAGGGACAGACTTAGAGCCTGTGGTTTTGTTGCTACAGTCTCGTATCACACACATTCAGCTACTGAAATGGCAGAAAATGATTTTGCAGCTCTGGATATCAGAAATATGAAATGGGTGCACTATATATGCTAAAGTCCAGGTGGAAAGAGGGCAATGGAGGGCAGTGATCTAAGGAAGAACGCATTTCCATTTTTTTTTCATGGCTTCCAGGGCATTCTTCATGACATGGAAACTGAGTCCTCATATCACTGCTTAACTTTCCTGAGGTCATATCTTTCTTTAGCTCTAATTCCTATTCCATTTACCTCTGCCAGGATCCTTGTACTTCCATTGTGACTTCCCAGGTCACCCCAGACATGCTTCCTTTCTTTAGGTCAGCTGATCAACAGCCTTAATTCTATCTGCAACCTGAGTAAATGCTGTGCATTTACAGGTTCTAGGATTTGAAACCGACCACTTGGGAGGAACCAATTACTTCCTGATTGAATTTAAGGCCCTCTCCATAAAATATCATCCATAACCAACACTGTTAAAGTGATCAAGAACCTAAGAATAAATAAGTCATGAGTGTGGATATATGTTAAATATTTAATAAATCCTGGGATTTCAGAGAGACCACACAGTCAAATCCTATGCAGACAGCTCAGGAAATCCTTGATCCTTGAATACAAGGATAAAAGGCTGAGTCAATCACACACACCTTTAATCCCAGCAGGGAAAACCAGGAGTGGTAACCAACATCCTTTATCTCATAACTCCAGAGATAGAACTTCTTCTGTTTCTGTGAGCTCAAGGCTACACGCCTTTAATCCTAATCTGGATAGGATAGGGTATATAAGGGATTGTAGAAACCAGGCAGACACAGAAGCAACTGAGAGAAGTGACTGGCAGAAGCGACCAGGAGCGAGGCTGAGGAAGTTGCAAGACAGCTGGGTGAGAATTGACTTCCTCTCTCTGATATTTCAGCCTTCCCCGATATTTGGCTCTGAGTCTCATTCATGCTACTACACATGAGCATAGGAGAAAACCTCATATCATTCTGCTAAAGGAATACAACGATACAAGGACCCTAAGGGCATTCTGCTAGCCTCATACATCAGTGTCTCACTCACAGCAGGACATTGTGCAGAGACTGGTGCACTCAGTCCTAAGTGGGGTGTTTGCATTGAAGTCTCCCCTCAGAGATTTTAGTGAAAGAGGAGATGGAAAGATTGTAAGAGCCATAGGCTCATGCCAAGGAAACAGTATCTTTCAGACACAGCAAGACTGATGACCATATGAACTAACAGAGACTGTGGTAGTATGCACCAGGCTTGCTGGTACAGACTCAATTCAGAAGGGGTCCCAGCACTGAGGGGAAGAAGCAAACATAGGATCTAACCCCTAACCAAGAAACCATCTCCAACTGATAACCCACAGGCAAAGCAAACATCAGCTTTCTCTAATACAGTCATACAGGGTATATTAACTGCACTTCATGGCAGGCCTATCCCATGTACAGGAGTAGGTAGTGGGCCAACAAAACAAACTAGACAGTACAGCTGTAAACTTTTGGTCTCATTTTGCCTTCCTTGGGCTTTTTTTTTTTTTTTTTCAACTTGTTGGCCTTTTTTTGTTTATTTTGATTTCAGTTAGTGTGTGTGTGTATTTCTTGTTTTGTTTTATAAAGAGGTTGGTTGGGTCGTGGCGGCGCATGCTTTTAAACCCAGCACTTGGGAAGCACAGGCTGGTAGATCTCTGTAAGTTCGAGGCCAGCCTGGTTTATAGAGTGAGTTGTTTCACAGAAATTCTGTCTTAAAAAATGAAGGAGAGAGAGAGAGGGAAGGAGAAAGAGAGATGGAGGAAGGGACACACACAGAACAAAGAACATAAAGTTGGGTAGGTGGGGCGGTGGAAAAAATTTGGGAGGGATTGGGGAGGGAAACCATAAAAATATACTGTATGAAAACTTTAAAGGTAAGTAAGAGCTTTCTGCACGCCCTCTGGTCTAGTGAGCAGGTGTGGCCTCGACATGCAGAACGACGATGGTGAGTTCATGACCTGTGTGCTCTGCCAGCAATCGCATCATTGGTGCCAAGGACCACACATCCATCCAGATGAATGTGGCTGAAGTTGACAAGGCCACAGGCTGGTTTAATGGCCGCTATCAAACCTATGCTATCTGTGCGGCCATTTGCAGAATGGGTGAATCAGTTGATTCTATTCTCCAATTGGCTAAAGTTGATGGAATTGTCTCAATGAACTTCTGATCAGAAGAGGTTGGGGGACATTTGTCATAAATAAAAGTGAGAAATTTAAAAAAAAAGTTAAGTAAGAATGAAATAAAGAAAAGAACTAGGCTATGGTTTTTGAAGCTCACAAAGATCTTTGCTGATTGAGACTTAGAATTTGAAGGTCAGTAAGGAAAACTTAAGCCTCTCAATGGAAAACTCACTGCATCCAAAAGCAAGTGCTTTGGACATGATATGGAAGAAAACATAATATGCAGTCATGCCTTCCAGCTACTTTAGAAACATCATAGGCTATGCCTCTATTTCTGGCTTATTTAGGTTTATCTAAACCAATGGTTCTCAATCTGTGGGTTGTGAGTCTTTTGGGGTCACATATTAGATATCCTACATATCAGATATTTACATTACAATTCATAACAATAGCAAAATAGCAGTTATGAAGTAGCAATAAAATAATCTTTAGTTGGAGGTCACTGCAACATGAGGAACTGTACTAAAGATCACAGCATTAGGAAGGTTGAGAACCAATGAACCCCATAAAGCCAAGTACCAAAAGATCCAAAACCCTCAAACAAAAAACACTGAGGCAACGTGGGAAGAAGAAGAGATGAACCGTTCTCATGTTTAAGTGTGGTAAATTAAAAAAAAAATTAGTCTGTTTTCTAAGCTTTTACACACACACACACACACACACACACACACACACACACACACACACACACCCCTATTCTGAAAGAGACTTCTGCATCACTAATTATTATTTACCCCTTTGCTTTAAAATCCATATCATTTAATGTGTGGTCTTAAGTCCTTTTTAAGCATGCAGTCCAGTGGTGTGAAGGACACTTTCACTGTATGAGGCCATCAGATTATCTATTTCCCGAACACTTTTGATCTGAAACTCCTCTAAACAGTAACTCATGCTCCCCTTTCTCCAGGATCCCCCATCACTGTTCTATTTTTGACCAATGGTGGTTTGAAAAAGAATGTCACCATAGCTCATAGACTTGAATGTTTGGTCCTTACGGAGTGATGCTATTGGACAAGGATTAGGAGGTGTGGCCTTGTTGGAGGAAGTGTATCAAAGTTTTGGAGGTTTCAAGAGCTCAAGCCATACCCGATGTCTCTCTTTTCCTGCTGCCTGTTGATCCAGATGCGGAACTCTCAGCTCCTCTTCAGTATCATGTCTGCCTGTGTGCTGCCATGCTTCCTGTCATGACGACAACGACTAAGACTCTCAAATTATAAACCAGCCTCAACTAAATATTATCCTTTGTAAGACTTGCTGTGGGGATGTTGCCTCTTCACAGCAATAGAACACTGACTAAGACATTGCCTCTGCAATCTTGACTACTCTGGATAGTTCTTGGGAGCAGACTCACAAACTTGTCTATTTTGTGACTGGCTTATTTAATATAGCATGAGGCCTTCAAGGTTCATGAAGGATGCAGTGTATGTCAAATGTTCTTTCTCTTAGAGCTGATTGGTATTATGTGCATATGTCACAGCTTAAAAATACATTAATTTGTTGAGAGACATTTTGGTGACTTCCACATTCTAGCTATTTTGAACACTGCTTTGAAGTTAGGTGTCCACATACCTTTTCCACACCATGCTTTCAACTCCTTAGGGAGTTTCAGATCACATATGTACATGTAAAGATATAAACATATAAATAGAACTAAAAATATAAAAAATACAAAAACAGAAGATAAAGACTACACAAACACATGACATAACAAGAATGAATAAATATGCAATATATATATAATATATAGAGATATATACAATATGCAATATATAATTTGTTTTATACTGGTGTCTAGCATGACTTTGCCAATTTATATTTCATCAAAAGTGCACAAGACTTTCAATTTATGTACATACTAGGCAGACTTGTTATTGCTTTTTAAATTGTAGTTAGTTGTCTTAATAAGTTGAAAGTGTATTGTTGTAATAGGTTTTAGTCAGACTTTTTGGGCCTGGCCTTAGAGTTTGGATCCACAGTCCCACAGAAACACATACATGTTTGTATTATTTTTATATTGATTGACCTAGAGCCCAGTCATATAATTTGCTAGCATTTGTTTTTAATTTAACTAATCTTGTTTAGTCATGTGGCTTGATTTTCTTTTTTAGAGCAGTATTTTAGCTTTTTGTGTTTGTTTTTGTTGTGTCTTTTTGTTGTGTTTATGGCAGCTCTTTTTGTCAGCTCTTTGGCGTTTGTCTGGTGTTTGTCTTTGTTTTGAGATGTTTTTGAGTTTTTTTAAGCCTGGTAGTCTCACCTATATATATCTTTTGTTTGTCTTTTCCCAATTAAGTTTTTATTAAACTTATAGGCAGGACAAATATTTATATTATTAATATAAGTTTACTACATTTCCCCTTTTTCTCTTTTAAAACAAGAGCTTTAAATTTCATATTTTTTCATTTTATTATTTATAATAAATTATATCTAACATTGTAAACGAACACAAATATCTATAATTTATTTTTTGGAAATGTGGGCATAGTCTTTTAGGCTATTTTTTGCTGAATGGCTATCTGATTTTTCCAACCTTATTTGTTAAAAATAGTATCCTTTTCTTCATTAATTATAAATTAGATATTTGTTTTTCCTCCCAATTTATATGTTGAAGCTTACTGTCCATTCCCCACCACACAGTTTAAAGGTGAGGCCTTTGGGAGGTAGTTACATCATGCAGGTAGAAAGGTCTCAAAGACCTGATTAGGAGATGGAAGATATGGTGTTGCCCCCCCCACTCCGAAAAAAGAGGAAAATCTTAACATCCACAAAGTAAGAAAAGGACTCAAGGCTATATTTTTGTTGTTGCAGACCAAATTGAGTAAGATACATGGTCTTGATGTCCTTGTCACAAGCCATCTGAATGCATAGAAGGCATTCTTCCATCCTATTGGTCCATAGAGAGGTGATCTCTCTCTGTGCCTCTGCCACACTGTTTTGACCACCACAGCTTTGGTATGTTTAGCAAGCGTAAGGACTGCTTTGATCTGTCCTTTTTGTATGATTGCTTCATATATTTGGGGCTTTATATGAAATTTAAGATGTATTTTTCCAAACACGGTTGGAATTTTGATATGTGTTATTATGTGAATTTTTTTTTGGAGTAGCATTGACATATCAGTGGTCAGTCTTCAATCCATGGCTCTGGGATATCTTCATTTCTTTGTACATTCTTTAATTTTTTTAACAACATTTGCCAGTTTTCGTCACATGTTTTATCTCTGGTTAATTTAGATCATTTCTTGTTAGTGTGTAGAAATGGTACCTCACTAATTCCCAGCTTGAGTTGAAAGCAATTGCATACATGGAGAAGCATGGCTGATGAACGGCACTGTACTTTGTGAACACAATGGTTTGAGAGTACATTCCAGCAGATGCTCAGGCATGTCAACAGAGGAGCACCAACACATAGCTGACACTTGGCTAATGTTCCTTTCATTTTACACATAGCTCAAATTAGACAGCATTTACTTGAAGAAAAAAGAAACTAGTTCAAACTGGGTAGTCTCTGAAGTGACTCTAAAAAGAAAGGGAAATTCTGCTGAGATCATGCAGGCAAAGCTTCAAATTGCACATACCTCTTGAAAACAAGTGGTCAAAAAAAATGCTTTTTTGTTGTTAAAATACAGGCTGGGATGTGTGATAGTTTGAGTGTAACTGGCCCCCATAATCTCATAGGGGGTGGTACCATTAGGTGGTGTGGCTTTGTTGGAGGAAGTCTGTCACTGTGGGTGTGGGCTTTGAGGTTTCCTATGCTCGGAATACTGCCCGATGTCTCAGTTTACTTCCTGTTGTCTGCAAGATGTAAGGCCCTCATCTACCTCTCCAGTATCATGTCTTCCTGCCTGCTGTTATTATCCCTGCCATGATAATAGACTGAACCTTTGACACTATAAGTGAGCCACCCTATTTAAATGTTTATTTTATATGAGTTGCCACGGTCATGGTGTCTTTTCACAGCAATAGAAACTCTAAGACATGTAGAATGTATCTCAGTGTTATAGCATTTTCTTATCATGTCAAGGCCCTGAATTTAATCCTCAGTACAATAACAAAACAAAATCCCAACCCAACCCAACCCAACCAAAACCAAACCCCAAGTGATTATTTCTATACACTGCATCTCTGCTCTTTCATCAGCCTGTTCGTTAGTGATGAAGTAGAGTTCTATAGAGCCCAGCCCAGGCCCGAGCCTTCAAGATAGCCACAGAGATGTGCTGGGCAGTCATGAGCATCTCTCCTAGGAGTCTGTAGAGCACAGGGAAATAGAGTCTGATTTAAATTGTTTGAGGGAAAATTCAAAAGACCTCAGAACATTTCTGGGAGTCAGTTGGGGAGATGGTCAAAAGTTTGAAAACTGCTAGAGTGACTTTGTTTGGACTAGTGTGCTGTCCTGGGCCTAGCAATCATAGTAGCCATTGTGTGTGCATCTTTTGGCAGCCTTCATGTAGAATGGGATGCATGTGGTTATATTCTTGAATTCTGATCTACCTCTCTTCTCTTTCCCTCCCTCCTCATTTGAAGATTCTATCTTCTGACAATGTCAAACAGGTTTAATCTTTGTTCCACTCCCTCTACTTGACCCACTGGCAGTGATAACTGAAGGCGTTCGGAAATGTGTGTGTGTGTGTGCTTCTGGTTGTGAAATAAATGGAGAAGTAAGTGGTATGTAATGTGCTGAGGCAGACACTGTTCCTGTAGCATATCATATAACAATGAGGCTTGTTGTTCCAGTGCCCCTGGTGCCCTCGGTGAAAGAACACTCAAAAACACAGCCACCAAGTCATACCCAACAAAGCTGCTCAAAGAACATACACCATGCAGAAAGCATTCACTACCTACTTTTAGAGTCTGATATTTTATGATTTCCACAACCCTTTCAGTGATGAATGAGTGCTAAGAGCTCATGGTTCTCATCAGCATCTCTATGCCTTGAGGACCTATGGTTCCTGCTCATTTGAAATAGAGCATAGTCTCTTTGTGTTGTGTCCTGGGAGACTGAGCTTACACTGAGTTGAGTTTGTCCATCAGGAAAAAAAAAAAAAACCTCCAAAACTGAAAAACAAACCAAAACCCCACAAATATCTCTAGAACAATCACAGGGATTATATGTGAGAAACTGGTAGAAGTCTGCAAGAATGTCACATCCCACCTGAATTCCAAACACAAGAGGCACACACAAAGGATTATTCTATTCCTTTTATGAGTCTCCACCCAACCAAGGACCAAGAAAATTATGGGAGGGGGAACATTTCTTTTTCCTTAAAACACATTCAGCACTTTCATTTTCTTCAGAAGAAAGTGTTTGATTAAAGACCCATCCATTTTCCTGTCACTGGCGCTTTGTTTAAAAAAAAATCAGTCTTTTATTTCCAGGGCACAAAGATAAATATGTGTTTTGAAACTGGGACCTTTGCCTTAGAGAATGTAGGTTAATTGTAGAGTATTTTGTGCTTTTCATTCTTTAATAGTATTTTCCTTTTTTAAGCATTCAGACAAACTTCCCTAGGAACTTTTATTTTAATTACAACTGTGTGTTTCTCTCTGTACCATGTTTTGATGTTTGCAGTAGGTGGTGGTGAGGGCTGATTAGTTTGTTTTGTATTAAACTGGCAACGACTAATTTATAGATCTAAAATACCAGTTATAGGTTATAGTCTCCTAGTCACTTGGTAATGTCTTTGTCATTTTCATTGTCAGCTAGCCATGTCACTGGAGTTTGGTAGTTAGTTCAAGTTAAATTGGAAGACTAAATTTTAAATGCTCCAAATAAAAAGTTTTCAGAGATTCTACAGTGATTTATTTGCATATATATATATCTGGCTAACCAGTCACACCATAATCATCTAAGTTGAGCTTGGGCACTTTTGTCATTCACATTTTGATTCTTACTCAAATTTATTGCAAGTATACTGGCATCAGACTGACTTCATATATTATGTAAAACATGTACCATAAAGTAATTCTCTATTACATATTATATATCTCATCAAATTGATTGTATCATATACACTGATAAGATTTAGCATACATGCTAGTATCAGATTACATGATTTTACAATTTCACCATCAGGATACTAGTGAAATTATGCACAGTGGCTGCAGCACAAATCAAATAATGATAAAACACGAGTCTGCTGGATCTCGTGGTAGCTTTTGGTCTTGTATCTGTTCCTGCTAACAGTTGGCCACTTGGACTTAGAAACAGCAAAACAGCACATCGATCTCTGCCAATCAGCACACACTCGTTTCCTTTGGTTCCCCAGCAACGAGGGACAGTTTAAAACAATAAAAGATGTAGCATGAGTTACTGCTTCTCCCTTAACACTGTCAAGTCCTGGGGTATTTAGATTAGAATCCAGCCTCAGCCAGATATTTCAACAACTGAGCAGTCACAAAGATCTTCTTGGTCTCACAATGTCTCGGTTTCCTTGCCTTTGCTCGCTTTTAAGCAGCACTGTGAAGGTTTGAAGGAAAGGATATAAACAGATTGGGCAGGTCATACATGCAGTATATATTGTCTACACTAACAGCTTGAAGGAGCTTGGGCTCCCTGAGCCACTGACTTGTGTATAGTCAGGCAAGGGATGGGAGACAGAACAGAGAGGGGCTCGAGGAAGGGTGGGGAGGCACAGCAAAAGAAGCCATCCCTAGGAAGCCTCAGTTCACAGGTCTGCCATCATGCCACCGGCTGGAACCATGGCACTGGCCAAAATGTAGACTGGATTTGTAAGAAAAACAGAAATCTCCCAAGAGCAGACCCCAACCTTGGCTTAAGTCTTTCACTAAGGGACAAGGAGTTCGTGTGAATATATTTTGCTTGTAAACCAACCAAGAGCTTGCCATGTGTTACAGTTGGGCCAGGTTCATTCACGCAGTTCCCTGTCTAATCCTCAGCATGAAGCAGGGAGGTATGGGCGCTATCTTGCTCCTCACAGGAAACTGAAGCTTCCCAGCTCCAAAGTACTGGTATGCTCCTAATGGCGCATGCTCAGTCATTTTCACACGCAAAAAGGCCATTTCCTATGCTCTGTTGTTCTCTGTTGCTTCCGGGAAAGCTAATGTGAAGGTAACTAACAACCAGACTGCTATTGGGTCCAAAGGGAAGAAAACTGGCCTGGCAAATGACTTCAGATCCACACTTCCATTTCCACGAGATTTCCCTGGGAAGCAAGTGCCACTTAGGGGAGGAAATAAAACATACTCCAGTGACTGCCTCGCACTCTCCACGGGGCTGCTTCCGATGTGTGGGCAGAGAGGAAGACGCAGCACAGCTTCCCTGCAGATTGCTTCGCCAGAAACCATCATTTGAAATGACAGCCCTCCGCTTCCCAGCAAGCTGCTGTTTTTGAAAACATTAACCTCTACAAGATGGAGCCTTCCTCATGGACACAGGCTAGCTGATTTTCATGACCTTTGCGAAAAGCATAGGCCTTGATAAAAATGTTTCCTTAAAGTCACAAACTTTACAAAATGAAACAGAAGGAACTAGGCTGTATTGCCATTCAAAACTGATAGCTTTTGTTTTTCACTGGTGCCTTGCATAAGGCGATGGCTTACTGCAGTAAACGAGAGCTGGCATTCTTAGGTACTAGGTACTTGTTTCCACCAAGGAAAGATTAGTATTCCGAATCATCTATGCCATCGATTTTTAATTATACATACAGAAGCCTAAAGCACGAAACCCAGGATTCTGAGGACAGAGAAATACAAGCTAGTTTCTATGGAAATGACTGTTAACCTACCAATTCCGAATCCTCTGTAACAGCAAGCAGTGGGCTTCCGGCGTGCAGCAGCCTTCTGCTTCCTTTAGGGGATTATCTATTGGCTAATTAACTTATTTATAGGAAACCACTGCCTCATTCTTTAGTAGCTCCCGAACCTAAAACAGTTCCTGGAGTTTGATAGACTTCCTGGCGGTGCTACTGCCTTGTGGAGGCTCTAGTGGTATCGCTGGCTGGTACCAGCGGGTCAACGGACATGCTGAGTTCTCTAAATGCGAAGGGGGCTGGTTCCACTCAGGTTTGCTTTCGTTGCTGTATTGTTTGGATGTTTCCTTGATGCAAGCGACACATGACACAAGCAGGCATCAGGAGGCAGGGGCGCTGGATTCTAGTTGGCATAGGAGCTTTTAGCTATACTAGAGTAGAAATGCCTGTCTTCTTGGGCTTCTCTTGCTCAGCCATAAAGTGAACATGTCACAGGTAGTAGACCATTGTAAATTATGGAATGCTGGACAAGAGACCCAGAACAATGACTGCTTCTGTTTATGGAACCACAGCTGAGCATAGTGAACTAAACATACTACATACACATCTACATCCCATACAGCAAAAAACGTGGGAAAGGAACCATGGAACAAGAAAGGAAGAAGAAAAATCTATGAATTCTACCGAGGAAGAACTTAAAATAATGAACAAGAACTTCAGTAGTTGGGGGGATCTGTTTTTAAAGGAGGGAAGAAGGAAATCTTCACATCTACCGCTGAAATTTTTATGGGCAACCTGTCCTGTCAAAGAGATGGCAATCATTTGAAAGTCAATTGTAATTTTAAATTATCGAGGATTTAATGAGTACTTAACTGTTGGCATCCAGAAGCAACAATCACATGATCTATTAAATTTCTACGGGAACCTGAGGCTAAGAAATTCTATAACACGCTGTGAGCATCCTCATTGATTCTAGGATGACAGCCTCTCTCACAGTTTGCTTCCGCAGGACAAACCCATGTCCACAAAGGTTCCTCCCTGTCTCCCTCCCTCTGTCCCTCCTTCTCTCCCTCCTTCCCCCTCTCTTTCATTCTTTCTGAGGGAGGGGCATTTAAGACAGGGTTTCTCTGTATAGCCCTATCTGTCCTGAAATTCATTATGTCGACCGTGCTGGCCTTGAACTCCGTGATCCACCTGCCTCTGTCTGACTCCCCAGTGCTGGGATTAAAGGTTATGTGCAGCCACCATATAGCCTATAAAGGTTTCTTGTACCACTGAATAAGCCACCAAGCCTAGCAGCCAGGCTTGTGGAATTGGCCTATGTGCCATCTCCTCAAGTCTGTTTCCTGTATGCAAAGGGCCAGCAGCACCCACAGCAAGTGTTTCTGGCACAAGAAATGCTGCCTGCCCTGGGCCTGTATCACCAGCTCTGATCTTCAAGCAAATCTTCTGTTCTCTCAATACAGCTTGTGTCTGTATCAGCCATGGTGATTTTTGTCCTGTATCTTTCCCATAACTTTCTCAACTCCTTCAGCCCACAGCAGTCCAGAAACCTGCAGGATAATCTTGCAGAAACCTCCAGGGTCATCTGAACCATCTATCTGACTTTTTTTTTTTTTTTTTTAATATTGCTTGCTGACTGGCATTATTCAAGATCATTATGTTGCTCAGACATTTATACAATAGATATTCATTAGACTTGCTACAGAACCACCAAAAAAGATGTGGTATCATCTTCACTAAACGGTCTGCTCCAGGCTTCCCTCAAGGGCCTTTGCACATGCTGGTTCCCCCCCCCCCCCCCCCCCGCCTGCAATGCCACATTGATTGTCAGGTGGTACTACCCAGGAACTTTCTGACCCAGTCCTGGGCTCAAATATCAAGTTCTCTGATCATCCTTCTAGAAAAGCCTCGAATCAGCTCCCAAAACTCCCTAGCACATCACTCCAGTTTTTTTAATCACTGTACTATAATCTCTTAATGTAGTACACTATTGAATTAACTTAGTTATCAACAATTTCTTCCCTTCATTAATGTAAACTAAGAACAGCACCTTGAAAATGCCCATTAAGGGGCAGGAGAGATGGTTTAGCAGTTAAGAGCACTGACTGTTCTTCCAGAGGTCCTGAGTTCAATTCCCAGCATCCACATGGTGGCTCACAACCATCTATGATGACATCTGGTGTCCTCTTCTATATACTGTATACATAATAAATTAAATAAATAAATAAATAAATAAATAAGAAAGTGCCCATTAAATACTGTTTAATGAATGAGAGTCCTTCATGGCTCTCCAGTCCTCAGTTTTCTATACAGTAAGTGCCCAGCAAATGTGTGCCACCCTTGCAGACAAGCAGAGGTTGGCACAGACTTCTGCTTTATCCCACCACACATGCCCCTGGATACATCTCATTGCAGTGGCTCTTTGGTAGCAGAAAGACTGCGTGGAAAGTACCCATGAGAGTGTCACTTAGGTTCTGAATCTAGCACTTCTCACCTTTGAGAATTCGCACATCCCTAAGGCAAACAACAAGCCTGAGACTAGTGGGCCTTTGCCCCGCTTAGCATTTTCTGGCAACCACTCAGAAAGGGACTGATCCACAGGGGACCAGCTGCCATCTAGGTTGGATTTTGTCTTTTCCCATAACCAGAAACACACATGCTCAATTAGGAGGAGCTTCTCTGTCAATCTATGACCACTGGTCTCTAGTAGCATCACAGACTGCGGGCTGAGGCCGTGCATGCCCGATGATGCAGTGCACATGGTTCAGATTCCTTTTCTGAGTTTGGTGATAGGAAGAGTAGGCAGCACATTCACATTCCGATCACTGTCTGTCTGTCCCTCTCCACCATCATCCCTCTGTCCTTCCTTACTTTTTCTTTCTTTTTGTTTTGTGCTGTTAAAGACTGAGCTCAGGACCTCATGCTTCATACTTGGTAAGCAGGTGCTCTACCACTAAGCTAGACCCCAATCCTCCCACTTTCTTGTTTCTCATTTCTTTAAAAAATTGTTTTTTTGCTTAGTGTATGTGTGCTCGGGGTGTGTGTGTGTGTGTCCCCTGCTGCTGAGAAGGCAATGTTAGCTAATATGTGGTCATTTGCTGGGCCCTGTACAAGAATGATTTTCTGGGGTGAGCTATTTTTATCTACATTGCAAGAGTTACCACTATACACACTCCTTCTAGAGAATGAAGTGATTTTAAGATTTCCCTGTCACTCATGTGTCAACATTTATATTATATTATACCTCATAATGAGCAGCTCCAGCAGCAATGCTGCATAGAACAGAGCCTCATTTTATTCCTGCAGTCGACACGGTTTTAAATTCCTTCTCTAAGTACATAAAAATAAATGGCCATGCCAATATCCTTTTATTTACAAGAAGTGCTTAGGGGCAAATGTGGGAGGGGCATCTAACTCTTTCGTTCACAATGTCATTCAGGTAGAGAGTAGACATTACTGCCTTTGCTCATTCAGAAATGCCCAGGTCGATGGGATCGTTAGTCAAGAAAGGTTTCTTCTCGGGAGTTCATTCATCTTCCCCAAAGGGTAGAAGAATTTACTTAAATGTTGACTTGGGGGCTGGGAGTTATCTTTCAAAAATAGGTTGATCATTACTCCTCCAAAAATCTGAAAAATGCCAGGATGACACAAAAATTTCACACCTGACCTTTGTGACCTTCTGTCAGCAAAACACAGAAATACTAAAACCATGACGTAGAATTAATTATCTTGAGGATCTCTGGGATATCTCACTATATTTGAAAGTACTGCAAAGTCCAGAACAACAACAACAAAAAAAATCCATACTTTTGGGTCCCACATTTTCAGATACAACATGCTCAACCTGTAATACCATCACCTCTTTGGGGTAGCCAATAATTGTGCGGTTCCAAAGTTACCATTATTGCATGAGCTATTTTAGGGCACTGTTAAGCCGTGTCTGAGGCTCCCATTCTTCTATCCCATCCTACCATCACAGAACAAGGCCCACAGGCACCAAGAGCAGTTCTGAAAGGCTGTGACCTTAACCACACTTAGGCAACACCCCAGAAATCCTTAAATCCAAGAGTTATATCTACAAAAGTTGTCCTGTAGCTAGAACCACCTATCCAAAGCAGGAATCTCTTTTTATAAATGCCAGTTAAACCCTTTAAGTAGTCATCAGACAGGTCTATAAAAGCCCTCAAACTATAGCCCAGATGACACTGTTTCATTTAACAAACATGGGTACTAATTTTGTGGGGAGGGTTAAAGGTGAGGGATTGCTAGCTTATGAAAGAAGGTCCTCCCCAGGGACTGGCTGTAGATTTTTCTAGGAATAAACAAAAAGGCTCAGATATCCATTTCTCTCTCGCTTTAAACAGGCAAACAATGTGAGGCGACTGAAGCCCGCTGAACCATGACCCTTATGCTGTGGGTAAATTAAACACAAGAGTCATAAAGATGATCTAAATTGCCCTAGAAAACATGACAATAAACAAATGTCAGAATGGAGTCCTTAAAATCATCTTTAACCTACTTAGATATACTTATTTACTGTGCCTTGAGGTTTTAGAAAAGCGTTTGACAACCCTTTCCTAGCATGTGGAGCATTACGAAAGCCCAGAATTCGCCAAGTTGTCATTTCCTCCCCATCTAATCACCAGCAACTAGAGCAATCCTGTGAGGCGAACATAAAGGCAGATCAATGAGGAGGATGCTATCCTACCAGCTTCCGGGTGGGGTCTGGGGGTCTGTCAGTTCCAATGTAATAAGTTCAAAGGCACCATCCTTGATGTTCTGCTCACTTTATTATTATTTTTGTGCTGCTTTACAAAGACTTAAAAGGGAAAAAAAAGTGAACTGCAAAGGCTTTCTGATTAGGGTGTGAATGGTACTTGCTGAGCGAGTCTGTACTTCAGTAAAATAGGCTCAGTCTTGTGCAGAGGGAGGGAAGATAATTGTGTGGATCTCCAGGGAAGTTTTAGAGGACATCTTTCTTTGGTAAGTGTGGTATTTCGTGATGGAAACTGGAAGGGAAAGACAGAGAATCCAAGAAAGTAGCAAAGTCTGGAGGCTGTGAACTGAGATGCAGCCTGAGCAGGAAGCAGTGGCTCTCTCGGAGCACAGGAAGATGCTGACAGCGCTGTGGAGAGAGATGCATGCTCAAAGCTCAGGCTAGAAGTCTGGATCTGACTTTCTGCTTTACCGAGTGATTGCATGAGCTACCTTCTAGTACTACTCCTGATGACCGCTGGGTCCTTTCTGGGTCACTCTTCTGCTCCTTCTGTGAGCCTGTTGTTGATTTCTTCAAGAGATCCAGTGTGGTATCTTCTAGTATCAGTGAGTGCCACAGATCTGGGCTCTGTCAGGCCACACTCCAAAATCAAATACCTCAGAACCATGGATAAATATATGGAAAATCTCTGAGGCCAACAGCAGTTCAGGTGAGAAGGAAATTTCAGACATTCTCAGGCTTTCCAGATCATTCTTGGCGTATGTATCCCGAGTCTTTTCACTTCGTTCTACCTTCTAATCCCACCCCAGACTGCAATCTACTGAGTTTACTACCTTTTCACTGTCCTTCAAAGCTGTCAGAAACAGACCTTACCAGGCTCCCATCCCAAAGTCGGAGCCTTGTCACTCCCAACTGCCTTGCCTGGTTCTTTCTCCATCACATCAGCTGGTAAAAGCCCCTCATCCTGGCTGGACAGGGTGCTTAGGTAGGTCCGGAGAAGCTGAAGAATGTTAAGTGAGCACTCACCACAGAGCCCAGCTCTGTGAGAACTCAGACTCCGATACAGTGAATCCTCCTTCCTACCCACACATCCCTAGTTCTCTTTGAATGATTTTTCCACCCTTCCCTTCTCTCCCCAATTCTCCTGGACCTCCTTGTTGCCTATGTCCATTCTCAGCTGGTGACTTTCCCTCACATCTCAGTAAGAAAGCAGCAGCCAGGAGAGGATAATGTGTGTGCTCCCCACCTGAGCACCCTCTTTCTAAACTTGTCTTCTCTTCTCTGGGGTTAGTGAGCGCTCCTGTTCTGAATCAGGTGATTCCCTCTCAGGGGACCACTGGGTTCCATCTTCTCCTGCTGTGTGAAGGTCCTGGTCCTGCCCCTTGTGTTTCTGCTTCTCTCTGACACCAATAGCTTCTCTTGTCTCTTTAGTAAAGTGTTACCTGATATCAGTATATAAACATGTCAAATCACCTCTCATCTGAAATAAACAAGAGGGCTGAAGAGAAGAGATGATGCACTGGGTAAGAGTGCTTGGTGGCCAGGGATGGGCTTCAGTTTGAATTCCTGGTACTCATGCTTAAAAAAAAAAAAAAAGAAAAGAAAAGCTGTTGGATGGAGATGGGCTGAAGACAAGAGGGCTATTGGGGCTCTGGGCTCAATGAGAGACTCTATCTCAAAGGGAAAAGGTAGGTAGTGATGGAGCAGGATACCGATGACCTCTTATGTATACCCCACATCTTATCCAGGTAGCTGGTGATGGACAGTTGGGTCCCTGCCACTGCCTGCTGTTACATTTGCTGCTGTGGTGAACACAAGTGCACAGTTTCTCTGGTCTTGCAGTTCTTCATATCTCCATGCCATTCCAGGTTTAAAACTAGATCTCACCTCAGGGCTCAGAGCAATCCTACCTTATCCTCCTGAGCTGCTGAGGTGAGTGTCATGGCATCCTGCTTATTTTCAATTTCTTGAGTAATCCCCTTATGTTTTCCATACCATGGGCACTACACTACCTCTCTAGCAGCAGCGCTCAAAGCTGACTCAGTCTCCTGTGGTCTGCATGTCTGGAAGGGTTGCCCTGATTCTTCAGTGCTTAGTCTGTTGCCTGACTCTGCTCACTTGGCACTTGTGACCACATCTTCATTAATGCTGGTTGATTTGGCTTTTCTGGATTCCTCTCTGTCCTTTTTAGCTCTGCCTGCTTGTTCCACCAGCTCCTGGATCTCCCCATCTTGCTATGTTTGACCTTTTCTATGCTCACACTCATCACCTTATATGATCTCATCCATTGCCATGCTTATAAAAACCAACTTAGACTTCCCAGGTTTACATTTCCAGTGCCAATCTTGCTGGTGACATCTGGAGTCACATATCCAACTGCAAGCCTGCTCCCTCTACATGAATGGACAGCCCCCACTTTCTGTCACTCAAATTAAACTGTTGGTTTCCTCCTGCAAACCGGCTCGTCCTGTGCCCTCTCCCACCACAATGTTGCAGCTCTGTGCTTCTGATGGTTCAGACTGAGAACTCTCAGGAAATCTCAATACCTTGAATACTTCTCACATCTCCTCTCCATCACACTGCTCAACTCCAGAACTCTTCATTCAGAACAGTCCCTGCTCACTTCCACCACCATCTCACAGGTTTAGTCACATTTCTTCTTTTCTTGAACGTTTAAATAGTATCCTATGGTCCCAAACTTTGCCCTGGTCTCCTTTAGTCCACTTTTTGTAAACCACCCAGAGCATTCTTTTGTAAAAGATGTGAGGCAGTGAGGCCGGTGACAGCAGCTATTTGAGAGGTCAAGGCAGGGGAATCTTTAGTTGGAGACCTGCTTGGGCTATTGCTTGAGCTCAAAGCCAGTTTGGGCAACTCAATAAGACCTTGTATCAGAAAACTAAAAAAAAAAAAAAAAAAAAACCAAACCAACAAACAAATAAAAACTAGGGATAGAGATATAGGTCAATGGTAGAACATTGACCCAGCACATGTGAGGCCCAAGGTCCTAGATTCAACTCCTCTCTGTCTCTGTCTCTGTCTCTGTCTCTGTCTCTCTCTCTCTCTCACACACACACACACACACACACACACACACACACACACACCAGCAGGATGTCGTCTGTTTACAACTTTCATTCACAGCCTAAGTAAGTCCTTCTAGTGAATTCCAAGCTGATTCTGAGGCCTAGAATTCCTCTCGTTGACTTTCTATGGGATCCAACTTGTTTATTCCAGTATGATTACTGCAATGCCTGAATCTCAATCACCCAGAGAGACCGACCACCGGAGACAGAGATGTCCAAAATGCAACAGTAAGGTTTATTGTCAGCGAGATACAGGCCTAGGCAGGGAGCTTGTACTCTGCACCACACTTGCACCCCATGAGTGCAGTGAAGGGAAGAGCTGAGCACCTCAAGTTGCATAAGCTTTTTATAGGCAAAGACCATAAGACAGGGTTACTTGAGGTCAAGGCTGCAGGTGTGCTCTTGGTGAACTCGTGCTTAGGGACTTTTTACAGCTTAACATTCCTGGACCCCACCGGGGTGGTGTGGCTGGCAGGTTTGTACTGCCCAAGGGTTAGATCATCCAGGTGTCCTTATTGCTTAGCTCATTCTCTCCTAGAACTGGGAAAGAGCCTTCAAGGAATGTGAAACTGAACTCTGTTTTTATCTCTATGGCTACTAGAATACAAAATGGCATTTCTTGAGCTAATTTTACTCTCTTCAATTACAACATCAGCTTGCTGCTTCTAGAACAGTCTTAGGACCTTTGCACTTCCCCATGCCTCAGTTTGGCATCTTCTTCCTGCTCACATTGGTCATGTATCTCCTCTAACAATACATTTTTTCATACTGCTGTATCTGCCAAGTCTAGAGCGGGTCCTGGCTCCTGGTAGAAAAAGTGAATAAATTACTTGTTCGATTTTAGTCATAGTATGAGTGAATGAATGCATGAATGAATGAGGTACACACAGTTTTTTCTGTTCAAGTGTCATTTGAAGATGGGCCTTCAGAGGTCTGATACTTTGGGACTTTATCGACAACCTAAGAAACTTAATGGAAGCCAGCTTTCAAGATTTCTTAATGATGAGAAGAACAGCAAATATTCCTGAAAGGTGCAATAGTGGAGCTTATATCCAGGAGGTAACCAACGGTCACCTAATTGAAACTGCGGCCTGTTCAATAGAAGGGAAGTCATGCCTGGAACCATCATCTTAGCCTACCTGTGGCTGGTGAGGACCTGGGTCCTAGAAGACAACCTACAATTGTCACTTCCTTTAACCAGTACAATTCCTCACTGCACTCTAAACACGTACCCTTAAATCAACAGGTAAGTCTATCTCCCATCTCTTATCAAAAGGAGCTTCTTTTTGCAGCAGATAGAGACTATTGCAGAAAGCCATAACTGTCCAAAGAATGAGGAAAACAATTGAGCAGAGGGTGCTCACCCCCAAATGATACAACACAACACAACCCCTGCCCCTAAGACTCAGGAAACATTTTGAAACAGGAGGCAGAAAGATTGTAAGAGTCAGAGAATTCTGGAATCTGCTGAGAGATAGTGTCTTCTATATATGACAGGAAGCACCAGTGAAATCTCAACAGTATGGCTGGTAAACAAGACCTAAACAATGACAATAGCAACCGATGTTCCAACATGGATGGGGAAGTCTCACAAGCCCTTGTGCTGGCTAGTTTTTGTCCATTTGACACAAGCTAGAGTCATGTGGGAAGAAGAAACCTCAGTTGAGAAAAATGCCTTCATCGGACTTCCTTTAGGCAAGGCTGTGGGGGGCATATCTTGATTCATGATTGCTGTGCGAAAGCCCAGTCCTGGGTAGGTTCCTGGGTTTTATGGAAGCAGGCTGAGCAAGCAGCATTCCTCCATGGCCTCTGCATCAGTTTTTGCCTCCAGTTCCTGCCCCGCTTAGTTCCTGGCATGACTTCCCACAACAATGAACTGGAATTAGGGTACGCAAGTCAAATAAACTCTTTTGTCCCCAGGGTACTTTTGGTCATGGTCTTTATCCCAGCAACAGAAAGCAAATTAGAACAGACTCACAGATGAAGAACTATAGGCAATTACTGACTGCTGAGAGAACCCATCTTCTCCAGGAACAAAGCCCATGACAGGTTACAGGATCTTAAGAGGTCAGCTCTAAATACACACATCTGAACAAAACTAAACAGTCAGCAGGCTGCATTTATAAACCTATGCATGTGTAAAACAATAATAATTAAAGAAGAAGCTATGAGTTTGAGAGGTGGGGGCAGGCACAGGAGCAGTTGGAGGAAGAAGAGAGAGGAAATGGTGTGAATATAGTACTTATGTGTGAAATTCCAAATATTAAAAGGACTTCCTGTTGATCTCTAAGGAATTAGACACCTGCTTTGTGTAGCACCTCTAGGACTTGTTAGTTAGGGGAAACACCGCTAAGGCAAAGCAGAAACAGATTTTGTGATTGAAGAGACAATAGAAAGATCATGTGACCTGACCAAGGTTGTGACTGACCAGAAATGATCCTCACATCGGGAGAGCTAGTACTCACACTAGAAACGCCAAGAAAGCCAAAATCCATTCCCAGGCAAGGCCCAGCCTGCAAACATGACCCGTTTCCTCCACAAATTGGGGCCAAGGACAGAGCTCACATCCTGAGCCATTTAGCTTCTGGTAGGCAGGAATTAGTCACCCTCATGGTTATGCCATCCCTTATTACCAAGACAGGATGGGGCTAGACAAGTGAAGCTCACTCTGTCAGGAGGAATGAAGGTGCTTTGACTGTATTTGTACAGCACACGCATCAAAAATATACCACAGGAAGTTCATATGAACTTCAGGAACAGAAACCAATTCCTGCCTGCCTGGGCAGCCATTCACTTGGCTGAGAGCTGAGCACCAAGTTAAATACATTGAGACTGAAGCAAATGCCCACTCTTAAGAGCATAGCATACAGGTCCTTGCTCCCCCAGATTTCCAGAGAAACCAGGTAGGCTAAGCACGCAGGCTGGTCTTTTCTAGTGTGAAGCCCATTTTTCCATCCAGGAAGCTGGGACCTGGAAGTGATTGACAGCCTGGTGATCTGCACTGTCTGCTGGTCTAGGCCATATCAAATTCCTACAAGAAGATTACAGGTGGCTAGTAATCAAAATGATCTTTACAACCAGGGGCTCCCCTAAGCTCCCACGACCAGGACCAGAGATGACTAATAGCTCAAACGACCTCTATGCTATCTGGATGACTGAGGCCAGGTCCGAGCCTTCCTTAGGCCCTTATGCTAGTACAGGCAGCCTATCTCTAGAACCCATCTTCTTGGAAGGAATAACATGTACCTTGAGTCGGATTTTGATATAATTAAACATCCTTGTACACCAGGGTTTGTATTACACTGGGAATCCCACCTCCCCCATTATACTGTGTATAAACTTGTTGGTAATAACCTGCCTGGCATCAGACTCCCTGAGGTTTGATCCAGGTTGAAAAACCAATCTGAACCATGTTTTAATTTTCACCTCTTCACAGTCAGTGTGCTGCATGCCGTGAGCACTCGCAGGGTTCCCCTCAGCTCACTGCACAGAAAGGTGAAGGAAAGGGCTTTATCAAATATTTCCTTACTGGGGAAATTAAAATGAAGGTGACACACATCTGGCTAAAGGAGATGACGTCATCATAGTAAAGCTTTCTTGAGGTATGCATTACCCATCAAAACTGCCATTTGTCGGTCACACTGGCATTAGGTCTCCCTGTACCCGATGGCCACTGCCAGCATCTCCTCTCAAACTCTGTGTTCCTGCAGCATCAGTCTTATCCCAGTGAAAATTTCCATGAAAATCCAAGCCAAACTGAGTAAGAAGTGGGCATCACTTCCAGTTCAAACACTTAAATATCATCTCTGCCCACCTCCATTCACTTTTGGCTATAGGTTCACAGCTTTATGTTTGTGACCGGAGTCTAGTACTCTTCATCCTCTACCTCGACTGGAGGGGCACATTCTGCTGGAGCGGAGCGGCTAGAGGAAAATGTTACTTATGGAGATTTATTTTCTGAGGCCCTGGAAGGCTGCTTAGTGATTGTTGGCTCAAGAAACCCCCTTCCTTTTCACATATGCAGCAAGCAGAACACCAGATGAGAAATGTTGGGATGAGCTATATCCACCACTGGGGTAAAAATCAGCACCTGGGTGCTTTCTTGTTTCATGATTGATGGGGGAGGGCCCAGTTCACTAGGTGTGACACCACCCTCCGGGCAGGTGATCCTGGTCTATAAAAGAAAGCAGACTGAGCAAGCCATGAGGAGCAAGCCAATGGGCAGCACTCCGCCACAGCTTCCAGCCGGTGACTGCCTCTAAGTTCCTGCCTCCAGGGCCCTGTCTCCAAGTTTCTGCCCTGTTTGAGTTGCTTCTTTGAGTGAGTGAGCTTTGAGTGAGCATTGAGTGAGTGCTCAGTGGGAGACTGACCATGCTATGGAACTGGAAATTGAAATGAACCCTTTCCTCATCTTTCGGTTGTGATGTTTTACCATGATAATAGAAACTTTAACTAAGACAGACATCCTTCTTCTTCATGCCTCAGTCCCCTGAGAGCTGGCAGTGCATATGTGCATCTCCAAACCTGACCAAGGTGCTTCATAATTCACAGAGGCCCTCCATCTATACTATGCTGGTTGACATCCCAGGCATTCTAAGGTATGTAGGCAGGTGTGATAACTCTTATTTTTGGATTAGAAATTGGAGGTCAGATAAGTTAATTGGTTTATTCTAACAGTACACCAAATTGTCAAGTAGCCCTTAGTTAGGAAATTAAGGTTTCTAGTGTAGTCTTTGCAGCCAATCAAAAGAGAATACTGCTTACTTAAAGTAATTCATACTAAAATATGAATGGCCAATACCTTATACTTATGGAGAGACATCTGCATTTGAAAGAGAAACCAAAAAGGCTAATGGATTTATAATGACATAATGAAGGTCCTTCTGAACACAGAATCTGATTTTTTTTTTCTCACTAACCGTCCTAAACTGTGGTGACCCACAGTATCTACTGGGTGGAGAGAGAAGTGAAGTCCATCCTATCTCAGGCAATTGCTCCCCAAAGTCAAGGGCATCTTGCTTATTAGCTCATGCTTTGTTGATAAAACAAATCTAAGTACAGTGAAGTGAAACCTGTACTATTCCCCATTGAAGAAGGTGTTGACATGGGATTGAATCTGTGTAAAGTTTACCAAACAAATATCTTTCCACTGAAATTGAAATCAAATACCCAGAGAGAATGGGAAAATACAAATGTGTGTACATATGGATTTGCATGTGCGTGGCTCAGTCAAATGAAGCAATCTGCCTCTTAGCTTCCTTCCAACAGTGCCTTACATCTCTCTACATAGTCCTCTTTTCTGCCACAGTTCAGATCCATGCCTTTTGTGTCCTGGAAGCTTGGTTGTTCCTTGTTATTCTGAGATACACAGGGATACTGCGTGACAGCCCCTCACTGCAGTCCCTATAGGTTTCCATAGCTCACTGGCTTAAGATCCCAGCGTTCTGCTAACCCACGGCAAAAGGAAACCTCACATAGAGGATGGCATTTCCTGCCGGGTGACTATTACTTCCCTGCTCAGGGTGATATTTTTAAATAAGACTATTATAAAAAATAGACCAACCTCTACCCACCCATCCACGGTACCCACTCCTCCTCCTCAGCCTGTGGGAAGCCATAAAGAAAGGCATTTGCCAAAGAGAGCTGCCCAGTTCACAGATGCATATCTTCCTGTTTAAACAGGGGCTCCAGCAGCTGCTGGAGTGAATCCTGTGCCAAGTGTCCGCAGGGCAGCCTGTGGACAGTGCCGCCCCCATCCTGCACCATCGCCAGGCAAAGTGTCTTCCATCTCTCCCTGGACCACTAAGGCACCCGCCCCACAGCTCAGGAATTGTCGGCCTGGGATGGAGTGAAAGGGGTCTTTGTGCACAGGAGGCTTTTCTTCAGCAGACTCCCACATAAAGACCTTTCTGTTTTTCCACTCTTTAAAAAAAGCTGAGCTCTTTCCCCCAGTCTTTGGAGAGGGTGGGGATGTTGACTGCAGGAAGGATGCTGGGGGAAGAGGCACAATGCTGGTGGTGCTGGAGGGCAGTGGCCTTTATCAGGGAGTTGAAACCCACTTTTCCAGGGCGATGGTGTTCTGTCTCTGCTTGGAAGTGGAATAGGACATAGACACTCTGGCTAATCTAGTTACTCGGGACATCCCCTCCCTCCAAAAAGTAAGACAGCCACAATAAGGGACATCTGGGAGATGCACCCAGGACTTCCCAGGAAAATTTCAGCTGAGATAATCCTAAATAGACCTAATCTATTCTCTGTCTCTGTGTGTCTCTAGCCCTCCATCCTCGCCTTCCTCCCTCTGTTTTTCTCTCTCCTGGAAAAGCCATACCATCTGCTTGACCAGATTCAGGTCAGGCATGACAGCTCTGAAGCATAATCCCAGCATTTGGAAGGCCGAGACAGGACGACAGAGACCTGAAGGCCACCCTGAGCTACATAGTGAGACCCTGTCTCAAACAAAGATTTACAAGCAAACTATTCTAGTTTAGTATTGCAAAAGTAGTTCCTGGTTTATTTGTTTTCCACAAGTATGTGTGGTGTGGGTACATGTCGGTTTGTGTGGGTGTGGGAGGTCAGAGGTCAACGTCTCTGGCTTTTTTGATCTACATTTCTTTATAGAGACTGAACCTGCTAAAACTATATTAGACATTCCCAAATCTTCTCTGCAGAAGTCAGGGAAAACTAGCCTTACACACACACACACACACACACACACACACACACACACACACACACAGAGCCTAATTTATTTATCTATTTTGAGACGGGCTCTTCTGTAATCCAGGCTGGCCTTGACTCCCTACACAGATCAAGTTATCTTTGAATTCCTGATCTCCCTGCCTCTACCTCTCCAAGCTTCGATTATAGGCAAGCACCATCACACCCAGTTTATGTGGATTGGGGATAGATGGAATCCAGGCCAGCAAGTACTCTACTAACTGAACCACACCCTCAGAATTAGCTTATTCTTTATAAGTTTAATATTTAATAGGAATTTATCATCATACAAAGGCATTATATAAAAGTTGGTATTGTGATATTTATTCTGAAAATGCTAAAGAAAATAGTGCAGAAAAAATGAGAAGGCCTTAGTGGCAGTACATCATGAAACGATGAGAACATGATGCTGGCTGGTTTGAAGCTGAATGGGGTCCACTGAAACAATCTCCATGGGAGACAGGCATAGGCTGAAGTGAGTGCTCATATGTTTTCCAATGAGTATTCTTGTGGTTTATTAAAAAAAACAAAACAACAAACAAAAACCTTCAAAAGTTTCATCCAGAGGTCACATCATGTTGCTTAGAGACACCATCCATCTAAGAGATTTGGCCCTCTGCCAAATGGCTTTATTGTCTGAGGTGCAAGTTGAAAGTAGGGGTGAGGGGGGCTGTGAGCACTAGTTTATAGGCTGTCGGGGTGGGAGATAGGGGAACTTAATTCCCAGAGGAGTCCTAGAGAAGACAGTTCCCTGAGCATGAGGTAAAGCCCTCAGGAGCTAGGCCCCTATTAAAAGGTGCACTTGCCTTGAAAGTCTAAACCAGAGGGCTGTGCTGAGGCCCCAGGCTGGCAGTCTCCTCACCCTCACACTGTGCATGCTCATCCCTGCAGTGCTACTGCTGGTCCTTAGAGGATGCAGCATGCTGATGTGATCCAAGTCTTGCAGACATTGTTCTACTTACTGAATTAACTTGGTGGCTCTCTAGTACATGGGGAGCATTAACACACCCCAACCTCACTGTTTAGGAAGTGAACTCACAGACTTAGTGAGAAGCCTATGGAGCCAAACAGTGAGCAGCGAGTCATCGGGATAAGAACCCTGGCAGACGGGATGCAGCAAATGAGTCTGAATCTCATGACACCTTCCAGCCTTGTAAGAATCCAAACGGACCTGGGGTGTGATCTTAATTATTTCACTTTAAAGTAGGAGGAAAAATAAGACTCCAGGAATTTAGGTGGGGATAGCTGGCTCTTGGCAAGGCTTCAGCTGAACCTGGATCCTTCTAATCCTAGTGAAGTGTGAGCCAAAGTCACCCCCCTCCCATGCACTCCCTGACATGCTGACATGACTCCAGTGGTTGCCACTCTTCAGGCCTGTATGAATCCACGACATCTCCTGGAAAGCTCATACAGGAATATAGTCGCCATCTCCCTTCCCACCAATGCTGTCAGCTTGGAAGGAAGTTTAGATCTACTCCAAACATTTATTCTAAAAGCCTAGGCCCTCCAAGGTTTACCAAGACTTCTCCATATATATTATCTCCACAGCAAGCCCTTCCAGCAGTACTTCATGGCCTTGTATCTCCTGTTCCTTCCCCTCCCGACAAGTTCTACAGCATGATCTGCAGTTACACCTAATTGTATGTGTATTTACTTCCCATTTCAGCAGCTATTTTGAATGTCCCATGAGGACAGAGCCCATGTAGATTTACCCAGAAATACCTAGAACCTGGTACATACTTGGTCCTTGACTACAATATGTTAAACAAATGTATGTCAGACTCTTAACAGCACTCTTTGAAAGATGATCTTAACCGCTTATATTTTGCCTAAAAAGCAACTAGTGTTTCAAGCCCATACAGTCTGCAGTGTCACGATGTCACAGGATGATGTCTGTCACCAAGGTAGAACATATTCAAATCAACAGTAGAAGCTCACTTGACTTCCAAATCTTCCTATCATCGAGTGTCCAGAAATCCTCTAAGGTATCTGTAGGTGGGACAGGTAACACTGCCAGGTTTCAACACAAAACTTAGCAGAGGCAAATGGTCAGTCTGAAATAACTAAATTATAGGCTCCATCAAAGAGACACTTCTGTGAGATCTTAACTGAGAGGCTAAATAAAATGATTTTTTTTAATGGAAGTAGGAGGTTGGCATGTTCAGAAATTATGTATAAAAAGTTGTTTCTCTTTATCCATCCTTCCTTCCTTCTCTCATTTCTTTTAAAGCCAACCCCTCTCTCCATTGCTTAGGCTGTTCTTGAACTCGCTATCTTCCTGCCTATACTTCACAAGTTCTAGGGTTACAGGTATGTACTACTCTACCTAGCTCAAGAGCTAATCTTAAAGATGCTCAAAAATGAGCTTAATGTATTTGTATTCTGACAAAAGTGTTAGCACAATGGTGTCACCTGTGCTAGAGTGGGCTTATTGAGTGAAATCAACTGCTAATTACTGTCTGAAATAAGTTGCACATCACAGAATTGAGATGAACAGAGTGTTTACTGTAGATGAATACAAGAAATGTTTTCTAAATTCTATTTCTTTGGTAATGGTATAAGAATGTGTCAAGAACAGAAACCCTTTGGATTTCTGACTCCTTGTGATGAAAATGCACAATCATTTCCATGCGGACGTTAGCAGTCTGCTGAGTTCTGTTCCAAAGCTGATCTCCAAGCAAAAGCCTTGTGTATTGGGCTTTTATGTGTGAGGGTTTTTATTTATTACTTATGTCAAGAAACATTGGACAGACTGCAAGGATTAGCAAGCATACTCTTGGGACCAGGCTAGAGATCAAAAACTGTCCATTACTTTTAGGAAATACTTTCATGAGAGTTGGAATATAGAGATGCTGTGGAATCATCTTTTTGTACACTGTGAAGATGTGTTACTCTAGTTTAATAAAAAAGCTAAATAGCCAATTTTCTGAAAAGAAAGAGTTCTGGGAGAAGATACAGAGCAAGCAACATGATCATTACAAAGTAAAGGTAGGGGCTGGAGAGATGGCTCAGAGGTTAAGAGCACTGACTGTTCTTCCAGAGGTCCTGAGTTCAATTCCCAGCAAAACCACATGGTGGCTCACAACCATCTATGATGAGGTTTGGCGCCCTCTTCTGTAAAACTGTATGCATAATAAATAAATAAATAAAAAAAATTAAAAAAAAAAAAAAAACCAAAGTAAAGGTAACCTAGCCATGTAACAGAATGTACATTAAAAGATATAGTTAATTTAAATTATAAGAACTAGAAACAAGCCTAAGCTATAGGCCAACCTTTCATAATTAATAATAGTTTACATGTCATTATTGGGGAGACAATGGCCCTGAAGAAAAAGTTTGACTACAGAGAGACAGTTTTAAGTTTGGACTTGACCCTCTGCCTCATTTTACCAACAGTAAACTGGAAAACATAGGTAAAACAATATATTTTTTAGACTTGTTCTCAATGAAGATTTCTTTCTACATAAAGACAATTAGACACCAATGAGCCCAGCTCCAGGGTGCAAAAGCAGTGAAGTATCATACAGGAGGAGGTACAGAAGAGGTGAGGTGGACTCAGGATGGGGTGCAGAAGAGGTGAGGTGTCACATGGTGCATTAGTCAATGTTCTTTTGCTGTGAAGAGACACCATGGCCAAGGCAACTCTTATGAAAGAATGTGTTGAAGGTTTGCTTAGAGTATCATCATGACAGGGAACATGGTGGCAAGCAGGCAGGCACCAGACCATTAGGTGAGAGTTGTACTTTCAGAGAGAGGTGGCATAGCATGAGCTTTTGAAATCTCAGAGCCTACCCTCCAGTGACAAACTTCCTCCAGTAAGGCCACACCTACTCAAAGGAAGCCATACTTGCTAATCTTCCTAATCCTTTCAAATAGTGCCACCTTCTAGTGACTAAGGGGTCAAATATAGGAGCCTATGTAGGTCATTCTTATTCAAACCACCATATAGGGTGTCATGGCAAAACAGTCAAAGCTATTAGCTCCCAGCCCTGTAAGTGTTTAAAGCATTGTTAAATAAAAATGTTTCCAGGATTGTTTCTTCCCATTTTGTTACCTAGCACAGTCTCCTGCAGCTTTTATTTTCTTCCTTTTGAGGGTGGGAGTGGTAGAAAGGAGCTTTGTTTAATTCCATTCCTCGTGTGTGTGTGTGTGTGTGTGTGTGTGTGTGTGTGTGTGTGTGTGTGTGTGTGTGTGTGTGTTTGTGTGTGTGTGTGTGTGAGAGAGAGAGAGAGAGAGAGAGAGAGAGACAAACAGACAGCAGACAGGGATAGAGAGATGGAGAGAGGCAAAGAATGTGTGTTTGTGTGTCTGTAGAGGCCATAATACAAACCTAGGAGTCACTCACCTGTCTGGAGACAGGGCCTCTCACTGGCCTGGGGTTTACCAGTAAGCTATGCTGGTTGGCCAGTGAACTCCATGGATCCACCTGTGCCGACTTCTCCTACACTGAATTATGAGAAAGTGCCACCACACCTGGGGTTTTACATGAGTTCTGGAGCTCGAAATGAGGGCCTCATACTTAGGGAGCAAGTACTCTACCCACTGAACCTCTCTCCAGCCTCATCTGTTCATCCCTAACATAACATCTGATGACTAATAAGATAATAATAAAAATTTCAGATTTTTTGTTATCAAAATAATAATTAATAAGTTTAATGGTATAATTAAAAGAAGACTTGTTTTTGTGGTTTTTTTTTTTTTTCTTTTTACTTTTAGGGAACAGTAAATCTCCTTTGATTAATTCCACATACTTTTGATTTGAGGAAGTGTGGTATCTGAGGGATTAGTTCAGTTTGCTGGCTGTTAAGTGACAGAAAAGACAGAATTCTAATCAACTCTGCCCCAGGCTAGGATTCTGACACTAATCCTCTATAGGGTGGTGACCTTCCAGGAAGATTACAGAGGCAGCTGCAAACCTTGAACTCAACCAATCCTGTCACTGCCCTTCGAAAAATGCAATGCCATTTTCTAGTTTCTTTCCTCCTGGAGTTCAGCAGGCCCAAAGTGGAAGAAAACATGTGTCTTCCTTGCTCCTTTTCTATCAATAGCTGGGGTTTCAGAGAAGTGGGGACACTGCCCACTCACTGCCTGACACGGCCCTGCTGATGGAGCTCTACCTAAGGCCTGGAGGTCCCCACTGCCCCTCCCCTAACATCTTGCAGCAGGCTCTCCCTGGGCAGCTTGCTCCCTTTCTTCTCATCTCACTTGGTAGAGCGTCAACCAACTCCAATCCTGTTCTCTAGCGGAGGTATGTTCAGTTGGATTTTCTTCCCCCACCCCTCCCAGAATATCACACAGGATATTCTCACACTAGTAGAGACTGAAATATAAACTAACTCAGCATCAGACAGTGCTCCTGGGAGACCAGCCCGCAGAGTAACTTTCCCCAATAGGTTCTTGGATGTTGCACCTCTAGTAACTACTGCATCTATCTTCCAAGGGCTCAGGACGACTGGCTGAGTTCTAGCACCCACTCGATTTCAGTGTTTGCATCTGGCTAAAATAATGAGTGTTAAAAATAAAGCTTTCTCCCCTAAAATTAGCCCTGTTTAGAGAATATCTGCTGTCACTGATATCAAGACATTTCACGCAGAAGATGACGTGGGGAGAGGGGGCAGGGTTTCATTCACTCACCCCATTGGTGCCCATTGATTGTTTGCTGTAGGCTTCGCAGGGAAGATGAAACACACAGGAAGAGGCTCCTGTTCTCAAGGCTGAGCTCTGAGGCTAACTGTTGTAGCCTGCTGTAGTCTTTCTAATGCCTCCCTCTCTAAAAACGCCCGGCTATAGATTTATCTTCCAATAAGTACCATCGGCCAGCACCTACCACCACAGCTCCGGGAGAACCGTCAACTGGATGAGACACCTGAAGTGTGCTTCTGCTTGGCTTGTGTCCCAGGCCCCTGAGCTCACTTGACAGCTGCATGTGCTCCTACCAGACTGAGGACATGCCCCTTTGAGAGCCCTGAGAGCACTTGTTTAGAGCGACAGCATTTTGTGTGTGTGTGGGGGGGGGGAATATTTTAGAGAGGGTGATGACAGAGCATGAGGAACTGAGAGTATTCAGAAGGCTCTGTGTACCGCATATGAACTTGACAAAGAATAAGTTTAGTTAAGTTTAAGAAAAATAGCAATTTCCTTTGAACAAGAGAAAGGTAAAGGGCCTAAAGGTGAACTACGTTATCGTCACCATAACTATGCAGCTTGTTTGCCCAACATCCCCAGTTTTCTCTTTTCCTCAAGTTGATCTCCTGCTGCCTCTGACTGGAGGCCCTCCTGTGCCCACATGGCCCAGCTCTCACGTAGTTCCCACTTCTGTTCTTTAGCTCAGGGCATTGACTGTGCAGACCACAAAGACCTATCATGTCTGCTCTGGCTATTACACTCAGACACATCCTTTCCCTCGAAAGGAACAGAGGTGCAAAGTGCAGAGAGGAATTTCATATCTAAAAGTTGACATTTTTATTCACAAGACTCTTAACTACCTATACCAAGTGTTGGCTCTGCTTTGAAATAGTGACTTTATATTCATGCATATTCTCTGTCTCTCTCTGTCTCTCTCTCTGTGTCTGTCTGTTTCTCTCTCTCTCTCTCTCTCTCTCTCTCTCTCTCTCTCTCTCTCTCTCTCTCTTCTGCCTGTGTAAATGTGGAAGATGGTGATTAACTCTGGATATCATTCTTGAATCTTGCTTTTTGAAACGAGGTCTCTCTTTGCCTGGTCTTCTCCAATTAGGCTACACTGCTGGCCTTCCTCTGTCTCCCCAGCACTAGGGTTATAAATGCACATCACCCTGCCTGGATTTCTCACGTGGGTTCTGGGGATCAAACACCTCAAGCTTCCAGGACAAACATTTTGCCGACTGAGCCACCTCTGTGCCTGGGTGATGGATGCCTTTTATTCTAAGATGATAACAAGGAAATGAAAGGAGTGTGCAGAACAGACACACTGATGAGCAAGGGTAGTGGGCCCTCCAAGCGCTCAGCTGTGCTCCTTTGAATGAAATGGCCCTTATAGTCACATAAGGAGCGGCACTATTTGGAAGCATTAGAACATGTGGCCTGGTTGGAGAAAGTGTGTCACTGGGCTAGGCTTTGGGGTTTCAGAAGCCCAAGCCAGGCTCAGTGTGTCTCTTCCTTCTTCCTGTGGATCCAAATGTAGAACTCTCAGCTCCTTCTCCATCGCCATGTCTGTCTGGATGCCTCCATGCTTTCCGCCATGATAATGGGCTATACCTCTAAAACGGTAAGCCAGCCCCTAGTGAATGCTTTCCTTTAAGAGTCACTGTGGCCATGGTGTCCCCTCACAACAATAGAACACTAAGTTCTATTGTGAGCACCCTGAGTGCCATAGTTATGTGACAAATAACCAGAGACAAAGCACGCTCCTAAGTTTACAGAAAAGCCTCAAAGGTAAACAAGCCAATCTTCATGAAGTGGCAGGCTCTTCGGTTCTTCCTAATGGCACTGCCAGTGACCACTGGCCACAGGGCAAATACAAGTACCATCTCACCCTACCCACCATGTTAACTGAGAGAGACCCAACATACTGTAACCACGTTTCTCCCAGAGCTACCAGGGGTGGGGGGCTGGTAGACAGCAGGACCAGTTCATCCCACTTTACACTTAAAGCCACACAAACATCCGAGGAAGTGTGAGGGTGGGTTCCAAGCACGTCAGGAGCAAAGGTCTGTTACCAGCTCCACCAGAGTATGGCTGCTGAAGCACCCCCCCACCCCCGCCTGCTTTAATTAGGCCTTTCATTTACAGATGAATGAATGAATTAGAGAGCCTGAAGTAGCTTACTCCAAGGTCTCTTTAAAGCTTTAAGTAGATTTAATACAAAACCATGACATCACTCCCTCATCAGATTCTGTCACTTGAGATGTAACACACCAAAACACAGACACAAAATAGCAGACCTCTTGTATGCCTTGTGCACTCTCAAGCCAGAGTGTCCCTCAAGAAGATTCAGAGGAGAGTGAAAGCAGAAGCAGAGGTCTGTGGGTGTGGCTTCTTCCTCCCATTAGACAGTGGGAGTAGCCTAAGATGGTGGTCCTCTCCATCCAGCCTTGCTCTAACCTGTCACTTGTTTCCCAATAGCTCCTATGCAGTCACCTCCAGCTGTATTAAACCAGGCTGGGACTGTAACTCAGTGGATGGAACACCTGCCTGCCTAGCATGTGACAGGCCCAGGGTCCCATTCCTAACACCACAAGGAAATAAAAATGGAGACAGACATACACATTAGCCCAAAAGAGGACTACTGCATTCAAGGAAAACAAACAAACAAACAAAAAAAAAAAAAACAAGTGAAGTGGTGCATGCCTGTAATTCCATTATTGGAGGCAGAAGGATGGGGATCACGTCATCCTTCGATGCATAGCAAGTCTGACATCCATCCAGGTTATCTGAGATCCTATGTTAAAAAATCAAAGAGTGCAAGGGAGGCAAACAAGCAAACAAAACCCTTTGGACGTTACCCTGGCCACAGGGAAGCCCTGCATCGCTGCATCCTGTTGAGAGTAAAGGTTCTGACTGCCACAGATCCTGCTCCCTTGGGCAGTGCCTCTGGTCTCTTATTAGACTCGCTGTCATCTCAGGAGAAAGAATCTAGGCTGGTGAGCCCAGAGGGACAGACTGGCTTTAGAATGTCAGGTTGGGTCAATCATGCAGTTCTGTTTGGGGAATTTCACCCCTGAGGAATTTTTGGTGGTTTTTGAAGAAACCCAGGAGTAATGAAAGCAGACAGGACACAAGCAGAACGAGGCCTTCTGCCCTGTGAGTGGCACCAGGCACCCTAAGAGAGACCCGCGGCAGCCTCCGCAAGGCAGGGAAGCTGCAGTGGGAAAGGAACACGGCAGTCTCTGCACCCAAGTGTGAACACTGAGTGCTGGAGCGTTATCAGGACAGTGTGGGCGGCTGGCTCACTGGAATGAGGGCTGGAGCATTATCAGGACGGCTCACTGGAATGAAGGATTGTGGGAAAGGCCTCTAGTCCTGCCTGTGATAGTCAGCATTGACACTGCTTCCTTTTCTGCCTCACCGGACATAGGGGTCTCCTAACTTAGCTACCTGGCTTGCTTTTGTTCTTTGTGTTGGCCCTCGGGGTGGGAGAAAGCTGGAGAACAGCTTCAGCACCTCACACTCACTCACTCTCCCTGCTTTCAAAGTGATGTGATTGCTGGTGTTTTCCTGGACTGAGCCTTGAGGCATCAAAGGGTATGGAGAGACAGGACAGGATGTAGGTTCAACTGTCGTCCGGTAGCTGGTGTATGCACGGCTCCTTGATGGATTATTCTAACTCTCTGCCCATTTGCCTCTCACATTTCAGCACAGTTTCCTTCTGGTCCTTGTTGACAACAGAAGCTAATGTTTTTCTACAACTGGGAGAGAGTGAGGCAGGGCAGCTGAGAGTGTGGATGCTAAGGACGGCTTGGAGTTCAAACCTCCGCTTCACTTACTAGGGTTGTGATTTGTGGACTGTGATACTGCCTCTACGCCTCAGTTTCCTTAGCTGGGCAGTGGGGTGGTGGTAACAACACATACCTCCTAGGATCTTATGTGGATTAGATTGGTCTGGATGTTGTTTGCTTTCTTGTCTATTTCCTTAAAAAAAAAATCACTAAATATAATGAACTTTACATGTCTCCACTACTTTAATCTAAAACCTGTGAAGAACACCTGCCAGTGTGACCATCATCCAGGAGAATGAAGCTCGGGTAAATTCCTTAAACTCTTGAGACCTCCCAGTTAGTAAGTAGTGGTGTCAGGATTTGAACTCTGGCAATGGGTCTCCAAGACTACATTCTTGGCTATTCATTTATGCGGCATCCAAAGCCTAAACATGAGAATACCATGCTCATTTTAGAGACTACTGCTAAGCCACTGACATGGATAAGCATACCTTGCCATGTCTCATGAGAAGAAGTTCCTTCTTCACCCCTGGTCCACTGCACATGCATGTATACTCATACACAGTTTTTATAACGCAAGCCCTTCTAGAATGTGAGGCCATGTAACATTTGAAACAAGATCTCACATAGGCCAGGCAGGCATCAAATTTGCTATGTAGTGGAGGATAACTGTACATCTGACCTTCTGTTTCCCCTTTCCAAAGTCTGGGATCACAGGCATGCCCAGTTTATGTGGTCCTGGAGATCAGTGCCAGGGCTTCATGGGTGGTAGGCAAGCATTCTACCAACCGAGTCACATCCCTAGTACTCACACTGCAATCAGATTTATAGTGCTGAAGCTACCAGATGGTTGAATATCACCAACAGGCTATGACCCAGCTCCCAAGGCCCCAGCTTTCCACTTTCCACCCCCTCACCCCCACCCTGGTAGCACCAAGAGGTAAATTCAGGAGCTAGAAACACAGACTCGTTAGATATTGGCTCTTTGTTAAATAATGCTTCAAAACTGACTGGACTCACAGCAATACATCTCAGGAGTTCAACTAAAGTAGGTTGTTCTGGACACTATGGTAGCAAATTCCATGTAGACTGGCGACCCACACTGTGTCCAGTTAAGGGCTGCTGCAGAGGCCCACCACCATGGGCTTATTACAGCTGTCAACATTTGAGGGTGACATGGAGATGGATTCAGTCTTCTGGAATGTTTCAGAATGTTCAATTCAGAGCATGAACCTTTGATGGAATGCGCCCAGCTGGCAGAAAGGCAAAGTGGATACAAAGGAAGGACCTAGCAATGCTGCTTGCATATGCAGTAAGGATCAGCATAACAGAACTTGGCTAACACAAATCCCAGGCAGACAATGAAGGCCAGGAGATATGAAGCCAACAGAGACCCTAGCTGGGTATTTTCCTAGCTCATGTGTCTCCTACCAGTCCAGTGCTAAATGCCACTTCCAACCCCTGCTGAGCCTTCCTTTGATAGGTCCATTTCTTGAGGCAGTTTTTATGACAGCACTGCTTCCAATCACCTGTGTGAGTCCTACACGGCCTGGCTCCCCCTTCCTCCTTTGCTACTTCCTCTCTAGCTGTCTGGTCACACTGGCCTCTCTCCAAGTCCAGCTATCGCCAACCTCAGGCCTTTGCATGCCTTTGTGACATGGCTTACTGCCTTGCACAACCCTCCCAGCTATTTTTTTCTGACCTCAAACCCATCTGTTAGGCTTGGCCTCTGAGCTGCTACTACTCATTTCTTAGATGGAGCTTGCATATGACTGTTTGTGACTATTTGATTGCTGTCTGTTTCCCACACTGGAAGGAAGCTCCACGTCCATGTCTATCACTCATACCCAGAGCCTCTTCTAGTTTCTGGCACACAGTGGTGCTCTCACAGTAGAATCTGTGAATAAATGGAAGCTGTTATCATCACGTCATGCAAGACAATGAATGAATGAATTTCATTGCCGTAGTCACCATGCTTGTGCCTTACTGGTTGGTCTCCATGCATTGCTTTCCCCAAATCATCTGTGTGTTCTTTAAGGGCTCTTGGGTCTGAGGCATTGATCACAATAGTGCGAGATTTTCAAAGATGGTGAGCTATTGGGAAGAACAGAGGAAAGCTGGTTGCCATAGCCAACCACTGCTTTGTTTTCCTGTCATTTCTGGCTTCAGTGGACAGAGCAGTGCCTGCCACCAGAGTGGGCTCTTTCAGAAAGAAGATGGGCAAGCATCCCTAATGTGGTTGCTCAAAGCAGAGAAGCCTGAGCCAGGCTCAGGAGCTGTGAGCAGCACTTGGTGTACTGTGATCCAGCAGCCAAGCCCACAGAAACTATGCCCGACAGGGTTTGCAGCTCTCTCTTCTCTTCCTTTTCTTGAATTCTTCTGCTAAGCATATCATGCCTTCCTTAAGGTCACTACAGGCTGTACCAGAGTAAAGCAGTGCTCTCCTCAGAAATTGCATATTACTGGTCCCTTTGTCAGCACTGGCAAGATGTAATTGGGTTGAGGGCTTTTTATCTGTTAACTCAGTACCATCTAGCACCAGTAAAACACATTCCCCTTCTCTGCAGAATTCACCTGTTGAGAATTATTTGCCCTGACCATTCTCCCAGAATATGTAGAGTTACAGGTATAAACAAGCTCGTGCTTTCAAACAGGTAGGAAGGGAAAACTCAACAGTTCAACGAGGATTGCTTAGACAGTCCTAGACAAGGGAATTGCATTTGTTATAGTCGTTCAATGCAGTGTTTCAGAAGTAGTTAAAGAACAGGTTTTATTTGACATTATCAGATATCCATGATAAGATGTTACATGGAAAATAAAGCAAGATGAACAATTTGAGTATTTTTAAGTGGATATATTTTATAGTGATATATTAATATTTGTTGACATCCATGGGTATTACTGAAACTTTCCAATTTCTATATTAGTGCTAGTACCTTTTATTTAAGCATTAGGAGTATATTTTATTTACATATATAAAATTTTACATTTAAAAACAAAGGTATAGTTTCTCTAATATAACTATTTATATTTATATAACAATATAACTATGATCTTGATCAAATATCAAAATTACAGAGACTGCAGCTATCTGTGCTTCCTAGAAAGCCAGCCCACATGGACTTGCAGCAGCCTGCCTCCAAGATGACCTTCTAGAATTGTTCCCTCCTGGAATTTACATCCTGTGTGACCAGCAGAAGAGGCAGAAATGGGGATGTGCTGCTCTAAAATTAGGCTGTAAAGACTATGTCTTTTATCCTGCTCTCTAGGATCAGTGGTTCTCGGGCAAGCTTGTCATAAGAGATCTTTAGCCAAGTTCCTTTGAGGAACTAAGGCTTCCTACCAGCAGCCCCACAGATAAGCCTGGAACTGCATGTTCAGCCCCAATCTGGACTTGGAGGCTTCAGCCTCAGCTCACATCACAATGCAGCTTCATGACAGATCACTTGCCAAAACACATGAGGCCTAGCAGATCCACAGAAAACCCCAATTCCCCAGTCTTCATATATCCAGAAACGAGCTCAAGCTGGATTATAGGAGGATTTCTTTAGAAATAGTTACATAGTTAGATAAAAGCCAGCATCCCCCAGAAACTTACAATAATACCTGGTCCCATCTGTCAAAAGGAGTAATCTTCCTTATCTCTGGCTCTCCATTGACATACACATGTGACTGTCTACCAATCCCATGCTGGCCTCCGGCTTCCTCAGTCCCTACTCACAAGCACTTGTCACACATTTCAAAGGCCTTGTCCCTTCCCTCCTCCCAACCACTCACCCTCCTTATTCCTGCTACTCTATTATTCCAGCACGTATCCTCCCTTATTCTCAGCCTCTTACTATGCTCTATCCCGGCTCCCGCTCCTACACAGCTGTCTCCACTACTCTCTCCCTTTCCTGCATCTCTAGCTCTGCCCATGTCCGGCTGGCTGACCATATTCAGGCTACTCCTTCCTCTCTCTGCTCTAGACTCTTCCAAGTGCTTCTCACTGTTCTTTCTCATATCTACAATAAAAATCTCAGCATACCACGGAGGGGTCACGCTGGCCATTTTTTCACTGCAGCCCTTCACATACACCGATGTACAGTAATTCTAGATGGCAAGTGCTCGAGTGCTTTCCACACTACACTTGGGCTCAGCCAACTCAAGCCTGCTCCACAGTTTGACCTGTTCTCACACGCTTGCTGGCAAAGACCTTGCAATAGAGTTAGAGCAAGGCATTCTGTTCTGTCCTTAGGGTGTTCTGCCTTCTCAGGGCAAGAGACAGGAAATAAGTCCAAGGAAGGTCACAGGGATCACATGAGTCAGGGACTGGTGAGTTCCTGAGCCTTTAGATTCAAACCCTGCACTTTTAAAAATGACTTCTGCCTTTTCTATTTGACCCCACTAACTGATACATTATTGAGCTAGACAGTGGCTCAAATGAAATGTCATAGGCGCACACCCTAACAGGGAGGCCAGCGTGCTGGAGAAACTGCCTATCATTCTCCTGCTGAGTGGGATCTCTGAAGAGTGAGGAAATGGGTTCCTTTGTATGAAAGCTTCATTTCCCCTAACACCAAGGATGCAGAGGGAAATGAGATTGCATGTTACAAAATTCCCTGCTGCCATTATTGCTTATGTGTTCCCATCCACAATCCCTATTTTCCATGGTTTCAACCCAGCCAAGTGAATTGGTCTAAATATAGCTAGGATGCTTCTTCTTTTCTAATTAACATTGTTTGTTTAGGGGCTGGAGAGATGGCTCAGAGGTTAAGAGCACTGACTATTCTTCCAGAGGTCCTGAGTTCAATTCCCAGCAACCACATGGTGGCTCACAACCATCTATGATGACATCTGGTACCCTCTTCTGTACACTGTATACATAAAAAATAAATAAATTTTTTTAAAAGAAAAAAGTGAGTTTGTTTTTAAATGAACTAATAAATAAATTAAATAGCTTGTTTATGAATTATCTGTTAGTTTCTAAAGCCACACCCTCCCCTGAGTTCTGCCATCGAGTCCCATTTAAGAATCCCACAGCTGATACTCTCTTCTGCCTTTTGTTCTCTAGGGAGTGTTTCTTACCTCCCTCTCCCTCTCCCTCCCTTCTCCCCTTCCCTGTTATCATAACTACACCCCTCTATCATTATCTATCTATGTAGAAACAGCTTCTAAGTGTCTCCCGCCACTGCGTCCCCTACAAGCCCTCTCCATTCATAGACACCTGCCACCAGACACCCGGGTAATTTGTTATCATGTCATGCCAGATCACACATAATCCTAACGTTATCGCTTTTGTATGCGTGAGAAAAATGTGAATGCGAATCAAGATGTCTAAATCAGTGAGAGGGCAGAGAAGCACATCAGTAGAGGCCCAGAGAACCAGGCTCTTCCACAGAAGTGTCAGCTTCAATCCAACCCCCAGCTGCCACACCTGTGCCTCCCTTGGCTCATGAATGAAGGCACTGCAACTCTGGAAAGGGTTCTCCAGTAGGCTGTGAGGAAAACACATTCTATACAGACAGGCTCTATGTACTTTCATGCCTGTGTGAAGACGGTACTGATTGATTGAATCCAAATTCACTTTTTTAAGTAAATAGCTTCCCAAATAACAGATAGTAAAAGTTGATCTCCAAGAGCTAGGGAGATTCTCATTCAGTCAAGTGCTAATCACCCAAGTATGAGGACTTAGTTCTATTCCCAGTTTGCATATAAAAAAAGAAAGAAGGAAGGAAGGAGGGAAGGAAGGAATGAAGCATAGGAGGGGCCTGTGTGGTGGCTTATTCAATAAAAAATAGCTTGAAATATCAGAGGACAAAGCCAAGCCATGAAGGGTCAGGGAGTAATGACTCACACCTTTAAGCCCAGCACTTGGGAGGCAGAGATCCTCTGGATCTCTGTGAGTTTAAGGCCAAACAGAGCCAGGCCATGACTGCACCCATCTTTAATCCTAGCTCTAGGAATATTCAATGGGGAAGTAAAATAGCTGAGTGGGGAAAGAAAGAAAAAACCAGAGAAGGCAGAACTTCTTGCCCTTTGCCAACCTGCACAGATAGTCTGGGGACTCGTGAAGACAGGACCTGCCCTGTTCAGCCTGAAGACTTGGCTTGATGAGAATTGGCTGTGGTTTGCTCCCTGTCCCTCTGATATTTCAGCTTTCCCCCAATATCTGGTTCCAGGTTTTATTATCTACTAAATAGAATTTGTGCATTAGGCCTGTCACTGAGGAATGGAGATAGAGGGTCCCTGGGGCTTGTTGACATGCCAGTCTAGCTGAATAGGCCAGCTCCAGGCTCAGTGACAGTAACAGTGATCAGAAAGAGACCAGCTTTCTACTTCTGGCCTCACACACACATGCACATATGGAAGTTTGCCTCCTACCAGGTACTGCACTGAGATTTGAGAAGCTGTGTAGAGAAAGGAAGACTTATCCACTCTGAACCATTGGAAGCTACTGTTCTAGTGATGATAGAGGTGGACCAAACACCCTCCTCCAGTAAGACGGAAAGGAGGTCCTACCCTATGCACTCACCCTCCAACAGGAAAGTTCGGGCATCGGCTAAACCAAGTAATGACTTAACCAAGAACTGACATTCAAAGAACCCTTTTTAATTAACAAGTAAACTCACAAATGATTGATCACGGCGCTGAAACTAGCCTATAATATCATAACTCCTGGTGGGTTAAAAAAATAATATGAAAGAGTAAAATCAAAATAGAAAAGAGAGTCCTGAAAGTCAGGCAGGGAAGAACTAGAAAGCCTTGGCTCGTCTGGAAAGTCTGGATTCTAGCAATTTCCATGGCCTAGAAAGACAGCAATAATCATCTTGGAGCTTGCTGGCTTCAAGCCTTGGAGGAAAATGCTGCTGGCCTCAAGTGTCTGTTGTATTTGATGTCATCCTGCCAAGAAAAATCTCTCCTGTTGCATGGCAGACCTAACCCCCGTGGCATATTAGATCCCATTCTTCATGAATCTATGCAATATTGAAATGGAAGAAGCAAAGGCATCCAGCTGTTCCAAGGGCATCTTTGTTTTTAATTGATGTATAATATGGTAAAAGTTAATATACAGACAAGTAACATTATGAACTGAGCAGGTTGTATTTATATATTTAGGACTATACATGCATGAAAAAGCATGCCAAAGGCCATGAATTTGGAAAAAGCAGGGAAGAGTACCTGAGAAGAGTTGGAGACAGAAAAAGAAGATTGTAATTATTTTATAATTATTAAAAATATATTTTACAAAAGGTAAGAGTTAAATGCATCCACGGGCTACCATGTGACAGTTTTTTTTTTTCATCCAAAGTTGTGTTCAGGAAAAGTTCAGCTGAATCAGGTAGAAGTATCTGGGTGGAAATTGTAACTGCGATTTTAGCCACAGTAACTACTAGTTATTGTTTTCAGTTGTTGACTTTAGTTTTTACTGATGTGGTAAAATAACCAGAAAGCACAAAGCTCCTCCAAAACCAAAAACCACAGCTGCCTCAAGAAAATTTAAATCTTCAACAAAGAAAACTCTTTCAAATAAAATACTACTGACTCCCCAATGTCTGGGAAACAAGCCTGGGTTTCTTAAGAGGCTAGGGCCACAGCAAACTGTAAATAGTTATTTGAGACTGTCTTAGTTAGTTACTCTTCTGTTCCTGTGATAAGACACCATGATTAAGGAAAGTTACAGAAGAAAACATTTACTTGGGGCTTAACAGTCCCATGGATTGCAGTCCATGATCTTCACTGCAGGAAATGCAACAGCTGGTGGGCAGGCATAGTGTTGGATCAGTAGCTGAGACCTCACATCTGGAGACATTACCACAAGGCAGAGAGAGAGAGAGAGAGAGAGAGAGAGAGAGAGAGAGAGAGAGAGAGAGAGAGACTGGGCAAACTTCATAGATCACTCCCAGTGACACATCTTCTCCAAAAAGATCAAACCTCCTTCCTTCCCAAACAGTTCCATCAATTGGGGGACCAAGTTTTCAATTATTCAATACGGGGCTCATTCTCATCCAAACCTCCACAGGGACCCACTCCTTCTGGTTTCTGGGTAAGAGGATTACTCAGAGCCAGAGAAGCTGAGAGCCATCAGTTCAGACCGTGCAGAGAGTACAACCCAATCAGCCTCCCACACCACCTCCCACTTGTAGAGCAAGACATTAAATGACAAATATTAAGTCATCTAGAAAGATCTAGAGAGGCCAGAGCTAAGAGATAGCATGCTTCTCTTCTCCTCGGTGTAAGCTCTCTGACACGGATGGGGATGGAAGCTGCCACATCCTGCAATGGGTTCTTCTTGAATCACAGACTTGAGAGTAGTTATGACTATCAAACCTTGTGGGGACACAAGAGAAGGTGCTGCTGAGTCCACCAAGGAGGATGACATCAGCTCAGAATTTATTGTACAGATCCATGGCTCTCAAATAACAATTACCTAGAGAAAAAGGATCTGTTCAATGGACCTGAAAATCTTCCCAAAAGATGGAAAGTCTTGATACTCCATACAAAGCATGTGACAGTGTGGGATCATGTGGGACCCAGGGATCAAACATGGGTCCTCAAGGCTGACAAGTGCCTTTACTCACTGAGCTGTCTTGTGTAGCCTCCACTGTCCTGGTTTGCTTCTGTTGCTGTGACAAAACACTGGCCAAAACCAACTTGGGGAGGACAGGGTTTGTGTTTCAGTCTACTGTGAAGGAAGTCAGGACAGGAACTCACACAAGGCAGGAACCTGGAGGCAGGAACTGAAGCAGAGGCCATGGAGGAACACTGCTTACTGGCTTGATTCCCATGGCTGGTCAACTTTCTTTGTATATGACCTGGGATCATCTACCTGGAGTAGTACCACCCACAGTAGACTGGGCCTTCCCAGCAATCAAGAAAATGTCCTACAGAGTTACAGATGGAGGCATTTGCTCAGTTAAGATTCCTCAACTCTAGTTTGTATCAAGCTGATAAAAAACTAATGAGCAAATTCCTTTTTTTTTTTTTTTTGAGGCAAGGTCTCACACAGAACCTGAGCTCATTAATAAAGCTAGACAGGCTGGCCAGCAAGCCCAGGGATCCTCCTGCTTCTGCCTCCCTCCCCAGTATTGGGATTACAGGTATGTGTCTATAGGCCTGGCTTTCAAGATGGGCACTGGAAGTCAGGGTTTAGGTCTTCAGACTTGTGTAACAAGTGTTCTATCCACTGAGCCATCTTCCAGTCCACACTGTGCTGGTTTTGACATGGTTATGTCCAAGTACTGCATAGTATTCCATGGAGTAGCTGGGTGTGTGCAGCTTCTGTCTTGTTTCAGTGTTAATAGTTCTACCACACACAATGTTTTTACTCTGATTTTCTAAGGGCAATTCTTCCAAAGGGGTTGAAGGAAGTGAGCAGTCTTAGGTGACACAAATGAAGGGCTTATTTCAGTCACAACTATGCTTTCTCAAGGTCTTCCAGCAAGGATTTTATTTCTCTCATTTTGCTGAATTAACAGATACAAAATTATATTTCATTATTGCTTTAATTTGCACTAGCTTAATTACTGGCCAGACACATGAGTTGCTCATGTGTTGACTCATTTTCTTATTTAATCAATTAATTTTTATCAAGCCACTTCCAAGTAGGCATGGAGGCCAGGCCCAGGTGGGCCACTGTCCCTTCCCTCCGGGACCTTTCCTATGCCTGTCATAGCTTCTTTACAAACTGCCTATTAAATCTTAACTGTGTATGCATCGGAAGCTTCTGTCATCTTTTTAACTTTGAATAAATACTTTCTATAAATTCAGACAATGAGTCTTTTGAAAATCCATTTATTGACTTAGTATGTATATGCGTACAGAGATCTGAGGACAACCTATAGTAGCTGGTCCCTTCCTCCATCAGGAATCTGGAGACTCAGCTGCTTGGTGGCAAATGCCTTTACCTTCTGAGCCATCTTGCTAGCTCTAGACAATAAGACTATCTTTTATATTGCCGATATCATTTCTTTTTTTTTTTTTTAGTTTTGATGGATGGGCTAAAATAACTTTAATTTTATATAGTCAGAAGAGTCAGACTGAAATTAACTGGCCAGATAAAATGTGAATGTGAAATGTGACAAACCCAAAATATGTAGCTAAAAGATGTAGCATTTTTTTATTGACTAAGTCAGCTACACCACACACACACACACACACACACACACACACACACACACACACATACACACACACACACACACACACACGAGATGAACTGCAGAGGAAATGATTTGCCAACATACTAGATAATTTGAAAAATAGATAATTTTTCAAGTCTTTTGCTGAGTTTTCACAGACTGCTGTCATGGGACTGTAGCTCAGTTGGCAGAGCACTTGCCTAGCATGCTCAAAGTAGTGCACACCACAGAACTACCAGAACAGTACACATCTGGATGCCAGGATTTCCCAGCGGGCCTTCTTCACTTGGTCTTCTTCTGACCCTGCAAAACAGCTGCATGGGGCCACTTGGTCCACTGCCTGTTCACCTCTGCTTGTGGTTCCTAGGCAGATACAGGTAACTTATGTACTTCCAATGTTGCCCCTGGACACTGGGTGGCTTCCGTAATCCACATCTGTTTTGAAACTCTTTCTAGGTCCATTACCACCTTCTGGCCACCAATGGGCCACATCATTAGGGACCTTTAATCTTACTGAAGAGATAAATTCCTTTTACCAACTGATATAACAGTATATCAGTGCAGGAGTTCCCCTGGTATATAGGGCCTCTGGGTACCCCCAAACAAATATTATAATTAAAGAATAATTCAGAAGAGTTACTTCTGAGGTTTACCATGTTTAATCAGCAGGTCCTATGTATTGTTAAGCAGTGGAGATAGTTAACATGGCTAGGGAATGTGGGGGAGATCAAGTTTTACATTTGATCTTTGTATGCACTCACTATTTAACCTACATAAGCAAACTCAGGAGTCACACAGGACAGCATATAAATGCCAGTGAGCACAATTACCTCACCATGCTTGTTCAGTCATAAAAATGGTGCTACTCTTACTGGCAATTAGGTAGTATATCCCAAGACTTTTTAAAAACAATTTTTAAAATAATACATTAATTAATTTAGTTACATGTGTCCATTTTTTTTTGAAGAAATCTTATTCTGCATGTGTGGTGTGGTGTCTGTACAACTGTATACAAGTGTCTACAGGGAGCATCCAGTCTCCTGTGGGCTACTTGATGTGGGTTCTGGGAACTGAATGCCAGTTCTCTCTAAGAGCAGAAACACTCTTAACTGCTGAGCCAGCTCCGAGCCCCTGTTTGTCTGTTTTTAGTTTCCACGGCTGTGCAGTCTGGTGCTATTATAAAAATCTAATCACTGCAATATGTAACTTAAAAAAAGAAACAAAACCTTCATTGAAAACACACTCATTTAAAAAAAAAATCACACACAATAGATCTAAAGAAACAAAATAAAACTCTATAAACTAGAAACTTTTTTGACTAATATAAAAAACGTCTAAGTGCTCACTCTTCATTAACATATTCACCTCAGGTGAAGGATGGATGCGGCATCCGGAAGCTGCCAGAAACATAAAGCCTCCAGCCCTATTCCAGACCCACTGAAGCACAATCTCCGAGATAGGACCAAGTAACAGGTGCCTGAGTGGTTCAGCTATATGCTAAACTTTAAGACTCACTGATGGGGGAGTATTATAAAACAAGAGTCACAGTATTAGATGTCTGTACAGAAACACCAATCTGAGATGAGTGCAGGATATCCTGGGAAAGAAAAGGATTGCAGGAAGCATATCCCAGCAGAAGTACACATATACATAGTCCCCTCATGGATGTATGCCCACACATGAATGCATGCAGTTACACACACGTCACACCCCCTCAAATCCACACATTCTACACAAAACTTCTACTGGCCAGCACAGAGCAGAGTTTTATTACTTATTCAAAGCAGACAAATTCTTTTTTTTTTTTTTTTTTAAATTTATTTATTTATTTATTTATTATGCATACAGTTTTACAGAAGAGGGCGCCAGACCTCATCATAGATGGTTGTGAGCCACCATGTGGTTTTGCTGGGAATTGAACTCAGGACCTCTGGAAGAACAGTCAGTGCTCTTAACCTCTGAGCCATCTCTCCAGCCCCGCAGACAAATTCTTAATAAAGCAATGACTTGAGGAAACAATAAATTACTTTTCCTGCCAACTAAATGCAGCATTATATATTAAATCCTAAGTGTGTGAAGATTTGTTCTTGAACTTTTTTGTGTGTGTGATGATCTATGCTCCCATCTGTAACTCTGCCTGTGCCATGCCATTTTGAATTGTGGCATATTAAGATATACTTTAGTAACTAGTGGGTTGGCACTTCCTTGACTACCATAGACTATTTGAGAAGTTAATTCTTGTCAACCAGTTTTAAAGTGACTTAGTTAGCATTGATAAAGTCCTTCCTATCAGCATTTCAACTGCAACTGTTAACGTGGTTCATATTAACTAACTTAGCAGTGAGACTGAAAGACAAAAATAGGTTTAGTGGCTGCAAATTTGGAAGCAAGATAAGGAGCCTGCTCCTGGGAGTAGCTGCAACATCTCCCACTCAGGCCTGCTGATGCAATTAATAAACTCCCCTGGGAGATGGCAGGTGCCCCAAGGAGCCATTGCTTGCTCTCACCTCATCTCAAACAACACTATCCGCTCCTTCTCTTCTCCCCACCTAATGAGCAGTTATCTTTATTGAAATGACGACAGGAATGAAGAAGAAAACATTTGCTTGCAAACAATACGTTTCTCCCTTTATAGCTTTATAGTTTGGCCATGGCAGATGAATTTTAAGTATAGTTGTTGCTTCTTGATTTTTTTAAAATCAACATTATTTTGGAGAGAGTACTATGAATTATATAATTTGGCATATATAACTTCTGATTTCTCAGCTCTTACTAAAATTTTCAATATGTTCAAAAAGAGGACTCATTTTTTATAGCTTTTTATGTTTGAGGGAAACAATACTTTTCTTTTTTTTTTTTCTTTTTTATTATGGATAAAGAAGTCGCATTTTCTATCCGTGTATATCCTTATTCAAGGTCCCTTCCCCCTCCCACCACATCGGGTCACTCTCTCTTCTCCACATCTCCCCATCTCCTCCCCAGCAAGGGCAGGAGGTCCCAAGGTCCCAATATTGCTAAGTTCAGCCTCCACTCACAGCAGATCCAGTTTTCTCCCCCCAACATGGAGACTGAGTCAGGTGTTCCTCTAGGGGGAGTGGGAACCAAAGTGTCAGTCCAGTGGAAACAATACTTTCATAGGCAACTAAACCAAGATAGCTGGGCTGGAGAGATGGCTTCTCCATCAAGAGCACTTGCTCTTGCAAAGGACCAACTTCTATTCCCAGCACACACATGAAAGTTCACAATTGTCCATAACTGCAGTTCCAGGGGCTACAACACACTATTCTGACTTCTGAGAGCACCAGACATGCATATGGTGCACAGATATACATGCAAACAAAAAATACTCACATACATAAAAGAAATACATCTAAAATTAATAATTAATCAGGGACACAAACGAGGGACTGTCCAGAGTCTGTGACATACCAGTCAAATGCTGAAGGTTCTCAATGGATTGGACAGGCCATTTCCTCCAAAAAGTCCCTATTGCAAACTCACTTTTGTCAGAGAGGAACGAAAAGTGTGTGGCAGAGACAAGAGTGGTATTCAAAGGGCAAGTCTCATTCGTTGGCAGTAGGTGAGTTCTTGATATGTTTGAAGATAACTCAACAAAGAGCTTTCAGCCAGGGAAGTCTGCCCATAGCGACGCTCCCTTCCCTCTGCCCCCGTCTCTCACTTACTTCAGAATCCTGTCTGTGAACAGTGGTCTGCTTCACCCTGCCTATTCTATCTCTACCAGTTCCTCATGGTTTTGCAGCTGGAGCACACAGGGGAGAGTTGACAATGGCCACGTGTGTTGACTGCAAAGACAGCATAGCTGGTGCCAGCAGTAGCCGAGACAGGGCCTCATTAGGAAGGTGCAGACTTAGAAGGCCTGGGCTTCTGCAACGGATGAAGCCTTTTGCAGTCAACTCACATCTTACCACTTTTAGTTATTTTTAATTCAGACAAAGAACTTTCCTTGGTCCTTTGTGGCTCTTTTGTTTTTTTTACTGGGCTTCTGCTGGAGCTGTTATTTTTAACAACTGTCTCTCTTTAATGAGATTTTTAGGTTTTGTTTCAGGAGTCTCGTATCTTTCACTTTTATTAAATGAGGATGAGGAACAACATGAGAACATCTTTCCCCTGGTAGGTCTGGGCTGTTCTGTTGGACACATCCAGATCAGACCCTGGTTAATCTTTCTGAGAGGAGGACCTGGCTAGAGACCACAGTAAGGAGTAGTAGCTCTGTGGAACCCGAGTGTAGGTCAATGATTACCCAGGGCTGGTGGGATATGTGGGAATTCTCTTGAGTTTTCCCAAATGAATGACCATCTTGTCTGGAATTTTTTTTTCCCTATAAATACAGTTGCAGATGTTATTTCAATGCCTTGGAGAGTTTATGGTCTTACTAGTGGCTACACTGAAAATCAGTATTTTATTTAGAATGTCATCTAGTCTTACTTTGCAGAAATTTCAGGGTCTCTTTCACATTGAAGTTTGAAATGTTGTCAATTCAGCCTCAGCATCTGCCCTTGGTTGCTAAGTTACACACATATGCCACATCTTTAATGAATTCTAGTAAGACTTTATGTATCAAATTGTTGGTTTTTAAAAAATTATTTTATTGGCTCAAATATTCCCCCAGCTTAATGTTAAAAAAGTATATATTTTTTAAAGTAATAAACTATATCTCATTCTAGAAATGAGTCAGCTTGATCTGGAATTATTTTTCAAAGCTTATTTAAGCCATCTAACTTCTTATTTGATTCTATAATTAATAAACATGCTTACTTAATTAAGGCTAGTCTAGTTACTCTCCACACAGCCATGTAATACTTTGTCTTCTTCCCTTTTTTACTTTTTCTGGAAATACCCTCAATTACGACACTGCAGTTTTCCATCACACAGCTTTGGTTTGTAGATTTTGTCTCTCTCTCTCTCTCTCTTTTTTTTTTTCTCATGTAGACTGTTTTTTTAAGTTGTTGACTTTTGTTGCTGTTATTTCTGATTGAGACTTTATTATTGTTTCAACCCAGTTCATAGTTCTTTTTTTTCTATTCTTCTATAGATCTGATCTTTGGAGTCATAACTTGTGTAAATGAAGTGGATACTTGGAAAAATTCCTTTCGGACTTGCGCTTTGAGGCTATGTTGCTGGGTGGCATTTGTCGCTTTCTGCAGGTGTTTTCATAGCCTCAAGGATACCATCTACATTGTGGAGGCCACTAGTGTCTCAGAAGTAACAACATCCCACTTATAAAGTCTACTTTTTAGAAATGAGCACACATATAACTAAAGATGAATTGGACAGATAACAAAGTTCCTTTCACAAAGATAGCTCTTATCTGATAGCAATGTGCATCCCGAGGGTTCTGTCGGAAAATGAGCCTCTATCAAATAGATAAGTCTCTGCTTCAAGGAACTTTTACATTTAAATATAATAATTCATCTCCTCTACTTAAGATTATTTGTAGCAAAATTGTGGCTGATTGAGAACTGAAAGCAATGGGCATTCCTGCTCACAGGCAGTTCCCAGCAGCCCGGACAAGCACTGTGACATTTGCCTAAGTTCATAGGGGCATAGCCTTAAGCAAACCATAGCAATATATTCCATAATATATGCATAAGAAAATATCAGAAAAAAATAAGGAAACTGTTTATACTGATTACTCTGGGTAAAGGAATGTCCTTATGCAAGGCAAGAAATGGAGAAGCCACACAAGATAGACTCGTGACTAAAGATGAAATCAAAACCAAATTATTCTAACCCAACTAAAGAGACATGATACTCAGGAAAGTAGCTTGTATTAAACAGAGCAAAGCCTTATCATCACCAAACAAAAACTTGGTGTAGACCTAGGGAGGAGCCAAACAGCCTTGTAGAAACATGGGTGAAGGATGAGAATAATAGCCCACCGAGGAGAAAATGAAAACAAACCATTAATATACATGTAAATATTCTCAGCCATCCCAGATTTCAAGAGGACACAAATCCTAAAGTTCCCTCTGTCGGCTCAAGGCACACAGTCCATCATCTCACTGCAGACATCTTATGGCCACCTTCCTAGCAAACTTTGTGTGACATCCACTACAGGAATTAGTAGAAAATGGCCCAGAGCTCTTTCTGTAAATGGGAAGATCATAAGAGTGGGTATGAAAATGAGAGGACTGATAACTGAGTTTGATGGGGTGCATGACGTAAAATCACCAAATAATAAATAAAAATATTATGCTGGAAAAAAAAAGAAAGAAAATGGCCCAGAGATACAAACTGGGACAGTTCACTCTCCAGTGCCGAGGTCAAGTGGAAGGCTATGCAGTATTGTTTTGCAGTTAGAGAACAACATAGAACAGCAGCTAAATGCAACAGCACTTTAAAAGTTTTCAAGTCACCTTGAAAAAAAGCAAAACTTGCCGAATTACAGCAAAACGCAAAGGCAACATTTCTGAGTGGACTCATGCTGGTCTGTGTTCATCTTAGGTTGGCAGTTCCTTGCATTCACCTTCAGGTTTAAAGTAAATGGCATCAAATTCAAACCTTGGCCAGTAAGATTTTCTCAAGGGTGAGGAGAGAAGGTTTCTCTCCTCTGTAAACCTTGAGCACCCAGGGAACACACAGGCTCACTGAATTAAAAAGATGGGCTCTCCCTGCAGTGACTACAATGCTCAGTGGTCATCCTGGTCATCCTGCAGCATAGTCCTGGAGGGGGAAATGGGTTCTAAAGAGAGTAATAGTTCCCAGATGGAGGAGGAGAAATAGAAAGGAAGAAAGTCTGTTCTTAGTCCACGCTGCATGGCTGCCTGAAACCCAAGCTGTTTTCTGGACTGAGTCGCTGCATCCCTGAATCTTTTTGCTTCCTAATTTGGTTCCTTGCCTTTCTGAGGTTATGCCGAGTATCCAGACTTCCACCTCATATGCACCTTTCTACCACTGCCAGGTATGCAGTAAATCATCCAGCAGAACCAAGACACTCACACACAGAATATCCTGTATCTAATTAACCCCGTGAAGCTAGGTGCTTGGGTAATCAGGGTGGTGCTACTTTTAAAAAGAAAGGAAAAACAAAACAAAACAAAACAAAAAATCCAAATGGTTACATCTCAAGTAAACCAAAGCAACATGACACTGAGCCCCCTACCTACCAGTGAATACCATTTATCTGCAGGTGACACATTTCTATTACCTACTGCTGGAATATTCTGCATGTGTTCCAGACCTGGGAATAGGTGCAACATAAGCAATGAGAAGAAATAATTCAATTAATTGCTGATCCTGAATGCTTTTCCTCAAGCAAAGGTTATATATGTATACACATATACATACATACACATATATATATATATATATATATACATGTATATATGATAAGAGCTTCAGGCTGGGGGAATGATTCAGTGAAGCATTTGACACAAAAGCAAAGGACCTCAGTTTGGATATGTAGCATGCATGTAAAAAGACAGGCATCACCATGTAATACCTGTAACAGTAGTGCTGGGGACTCAGGGGCAGGATGATCTCTGGGCTCATTGGCAAGGTATTCTTGTCTAATTGGTAAGTTCCAGGTTTGGTAACCATAGCAATAGAGAAAGACATCCAGCATTGATCTCTGGTTTCTACAAGTGCCACACACAAACACACCTCCATCCCCCATGTGAACACATCTCCACACACTCCCATGTGAACACACTCCAATGTGAACACACCTCCACACACCCTCATGTAGCTTTATTGGGATACAACACAAAGTTCTATATCCATCATCATCATTACATTCCCTGAAATTTTCATCACAGAAAAGCAGAATCATACCCATTTTCTCCTGCCTCCCACCAGCTCTCACCACCACTCTACTCTGTGGATTGTCCTCTTTTGGACATGCCAATGAATAAAGCCACACAGTATGTGGTTTCTGTCCCTTAGCATAATGTTCTTGGGGTTCATCCACGCTGGAACATGCATCACTACATCCCTCCTCTTTAACCCAGACCACAGTTTTTGTTAGCTGTTCATCGGCTGGTGGCTACTAGGTTCTGCCCACTATCTTGCCCATTTTCGGTAAGCATAGGAGACTAAAAGAAGCAGCCTTCAGCTCTGAACTCAAGCAAAACCAGACATTAGTAAACACAATTACTGCTCTGTCTGTATTTGTGCCCAGCCTTTGTTTACTGTGTTGTTCCAGAGGGATGAAAATGGAGCTGTTAGCTGTAATAACATGAGATTCATTAAAAAAAAAAAAAAGTTATACTATGAGAAAAAAGAAGGGAAAAGGACCTGAAACCTAACTAACTAATATTCACCAAGAGACAAACAGCATTAACTACAGTAAATACAGCTGAAAATAAACAGGTGATGGGGCAGCATGCCGGCTTCTCTATGTAATGATGCTGAAATGGGGAGACAATTTGGCTTATCACTGTGATAAAGGAATTTGTAGGTTGACGTCATCATTATCTTGATTGTGACTATGGTTTCATACTGCTTACATTCATCAAATCATACTCTTTAAATGTATATCAGTTATATATCAATAAATGTAAGATGTAACAATTTTATAAAGTGAGTCTACTGGCAAACCTAATTGGAAGTTTTCTGTTTTGTTTTTAAGACAGGATCTTGCTATGTAATCTAGACTCATATTTATTCTGTGGTTCTCTCCTTTCAGTGTCCCATGTGATAGAGTTACAGGAATGCACTGTCATGCCCTGACCCATCACAAACATTAAATGTATGCAGCATGCCAGATATCAGCTAAAATGAAGGTGTTGAAAGATGGACATATATCTCCCAAATATTTCATGACTATTGAAAGGAAAGCAATGCCTTCATTTGGCATATGTAATGTCAATTAGTTTTGAAGCAAGCCAAACTATTCTTATTATTTTTATGGTGCCTGTAAGTCACATAAATGAAGGCTCACATTGAGATCTCATATTCATACCTGGCATCCATGTTCTTTCTCTCCACCCCACATCTTCCATTTTTTCTCTTATAAACTCAGCTCTGTCCACCCAGATTTACTACATCAGGGAACTTTATGGTCCACAGAGAGGTTTCCGGTACAGAGTAGGGTTACACAGTTTTTGCTTTTGACCATTATTTCTCAGAGCCTTTGCTAACTATGAAGCTGTATCCAACACAATGGATTCACTCATTTTCAGTGGTTCAAAGTAGTTCAGCTAGACTGATCAAAGTAAGAAATGGTGGTTCCTTAGACACAGAAATGAAAATAATTGAACTGATATAAAAACAAGAGCAAACAAAAAAACCTAGCCACTCAGCCCTCCAGCTGGACCTGGTGCTTCTTTGGGATGACAGCCATCCCATTAACTGTGGAAAGCCCCTGACTGTGGGCTACAAAAATTTCTCAGTGGTGCCCAGGCAAGAATAAGGGTGATCTCATTATCCCATGACCTTCTCCAAGCCATCATTCACCAAACAGCTCACGAAAAGCTACCATTGTTTTGGGGATCCATTTGAGCAAGGACTACAGCCTGGATTAAGGTAAATTAATAGAAACATGAACATTTACTAAAACAGTATTTTCTTGGGTGAGAGGGTTGCATCAGGGAAAAGTGTGGCTATTTGTTTTCCTAGGTGGACCAGGCTTGATCTCTCTCATTTGGGGTCCTTGTGGCTCTATGCCCCAGGAAACTGATCTGCATGGGCACCATAGCAAACAGCCTGACTCTTTGCCTGCCAGTGGGCTTGGTCAGAGGTGAACATTACCAAATTAGAATTAATGTAGCCTTTTTGTTTCCTGGGACTTCTGTCTACAGGATCATCATAATATGACCAGATCATTTCCTGGTAGCCTCATCTCTACCTCAAGGTTCCCTTCTCATTTCTGTCATTGCTTCAGGGCAAAGGGTAACAAAGACAACCACACATTCTTTTTCATTTTCCCTAGACTCTGCCCATGTCTTTGAAAATCACTCCTTGTATTGAGCTCTGCTGAAATGAAACAATTTGAGAGTGCTGTTCCCTATTCAGCTGGCATTTTCTGCAGCTTGAAGACCCAGAGCCTTATTCACAATACAAACTTATTCTAAGTCTTCAGTTTACATGAAATTGCTGTCATTCATGACATCACTCCTAGGCGCATGGGTGAAGGATGCAGGTGTGTGTGTGCGGGGGGGTGTCTACCAGCAAGATTCAGCTTCATGTCCACATACTTGTAGCTGTCAGATGACACAATCTCAGAGACATCTGATTAGAGTGAAGGAGATGGACATGTTTTCCAGATCTTCCAATGTGAGGAACACAAGGCATCTTGAGGTTGATGGGTCATGCTCCTTTGCATTTGTAGACTGTATGTATTTCCACACTTGCTTCAACCTCTTTTTAAATAGTTTCTTATTAGACTGAGGCCTTAAATGACTTTGGGGGAGGATCTAATTACCATACAGAAAGGAAATGAATGTCTAATACAATGGACACAGCAAAGCCAAGGTTCTGAGGAGGCTCCATCTGTGTCTCATTGGGAGGTACAGTCATACATAGTGAAACATACTAGAACTGAATTATGAGTCTTGCATCACGAATAAATTATACTCTCAAGACTTTGAGCTACTAGCAAGACGTTCTCTTAAAAAAAAAAAAAAAAAAAAAAAAAAAAAAAAAAAAAAAAAAAAAAAAAAAAAAAAAAAAAAAAAAAAAAAAAAAAAAAAAAAAAAAAAAAAAAAAAAAAAAAAAAAAAAAAAAAAAAAAAAAAAAAAAAAAAAAAAAAAAA